>JAYMFT010204118.1:0-11622 GCA_038088735.1 Panulirus argus | reverse complement strand
TCTCTCTCTCTCTCTCTCTCTCTCTCTCTCTCTCTCTCTCTCTCTATCTCTCTCTCCCTCTCCCCCCTCCCTGAAAAATTTTTACCGCCTCCTATTTGTCTACCTTGTCAATGGCAACGACCTCGCCTCCACAAGACAGCACACTCGAGCTTGTAAAGACTCGGTGGTAACGACGACCGGGGCCACACTTCGACAGCCAGACAAAGGAAGGTAATTTCCAAAAAATACTACGGCACCCCCAGCCAACAGCAGCAGGAGCAGCAGGAGCAGCAGCAGCTGCGGTAAAGCTCTTAAAACAGCAGGGGAAGGAAGCCCTTAGCAATAAGCGGGCGAGCCTCAGAAACAGCAGGGAGCCTTAAAGAACAACTGGGATCCCATACAACAGGAAAGGCTCTGTTACCAGAGAGAGGGAACCTTGCCAACAGCAGCGAACACTCCCACCAGCGAACGAGAGCAATGGATCCCCCAGCAACAGTAGAGAGGCTCTAACAACAGGTTAAAAGAGTACTTTAAACAGTTCAGAGCCCTAGCAACAGTACACGAGTCCTAGCAACAGTACCGAAGCCCTTGTATAACAACAGTGGGTCAACACTAACAACTACAGCTGTAGTAGAAGTCATAAAGAAAAGGAAATAAAGGAGTAGGAGAAACAGTTGAGCAACCAAAGCCTTCCCATTTGGCCTCCTGAATCCATGTTGCGTGTGTGGCATTATGAGTCGTGAGGGAGATTGGATACGGCAGTTGCCTGACCTCATGTTCTCATTACCTCATAAACTTTCAGGACTATCATCATCTTTTTATAGATCTACCCTATCATTAGATGACGATTGATCCAGATCTTCTATAAATCTGGAACAGTATCATTACCAGAGGAGATATGGATACAGACGTAATGGCTCCATATCCTGAGCAATTTCCTGAGAGATATGAGGGCGTGAAAAGGCTAACGCAGACAGAGTATGGTTTGCAATTTTGATGTTTTTTAGTGTGTGTGTGTGTGTGTGTGTGTGTGTGTGTGTGTGTGTGTTTGTGTGTGTGTGATTACTATATGCGTGTTACAGGGAGAAGATTTTACACTCGTTGTTGTCACGTCTCTTAATTTTGTATATATGCACTGTGTCTTTACCCCTGTGTGTGTATATACACACACAAACACAACCTGCCATAATCCAGGTACCCATTTGTGGACCAGCCCCGATGGGAAGGAAGTACTCCTAGGTTGGGTGTGGGCCGACTGCCACCCTCCTTTTCCACCCTCTTCCGATAGCATCCTCCCTCCCTCTTCCACCAGCCTCAAAGGCATACATCCAGTCGCAGCACCTGGCCAGCCAGCCAGCCAGATATTACTAAGATGGAGCGTTATTAAACCGGTAATCACAGTCATTAATTCCAATGAGGAAGCGCTACGGAGGCCTGCCCGCGTTGGTTGGTGTGTGTGTGTGGATGGCTACTGTCTCACCTCCCAGGAGACTCAGGATCAATATGTGACGACAAGGTACATCCTCACACTCGGTAATGGGAGATAATAGTCTTTATCAAACCGGATATCAATAGAATTATCACGTTAAGAACTAAATGGTAAAAAAAAAAGAGCGCTGAAAGCTCCGACATATCGTAGCTTTACGACGAGAAAGTGATCGAAAGTGAATGCAGTGCACTTCGGAAAATAAGGGGGCTTTGTTGCCCATGTCTGGGACGTGTGAGTGAATGAACGCCAGGCGACTGGAGCAGTAGCCCCGGGAATGTGATGCGGTGAACCGCCAGGCTCGAAATGAAGGAAGAGGTTCGTTATACGGTGAGAGACGAGGCAGAAACGATGCTTCGTCGACGCCAACATTTCTCGTGATGAAGTGCCGGACGCACGAGTATCCCGGCGCGTGGTGATTACATTCACGAATGTCGTCCTCATTTGACGTCAGACTGTGGCGTGCTGATTTCTTACCAACAGCAAGACTTTTGCAATTAGACACTTCCAGGACGACTCTTATTGCGATAAGGTCATTGTATTGAGATTGTTGCAGGAAGGCCTTTGTATTAAGACTTATTGTGAGACTCTTGCTCTAAGGACTCTCGCCATAAGACGTTCGTAATAATAAGACTCACTTCGGTGACACTCTTGCAGTAAGATATACCGCGGCAAAACGCTTATGGCACGACTCTTAAAGTGGGACTTGCAGCAACGCTCTTGTCATGAGACTCCTGCAGTATCACTGCTGGAGCAAAACGCCTGTGGTGTAACCCTTGAAGTGAAGCCCTTGGAGTGTGACTCTTGCAGAAAAGGACACCAGTGCAGTAGGACTGTCAAGGAATTGTTTGCTTTTTGCCTAGCTCTCCTGCTACTGTTGTTAAGATTTTGCCTGAGTGTATCTTTGTTTACACTTGCGAAATATCCGTTGTTTGACTTCCTAGGTTTATACTGTTTACGCTCTCTTGTTTATAACGTAGTTTGAGTCCATCTCGAACTAGTGATATTTTCTCCGTTGACACATCTTCTTTCGCCATCCTTTCTATGAGCTAAAAAGTCGAGATAGTTGATGACTGTAAGACCTAGTCCTCCGACTCTTTTCCCAGTTAGTTAATTGCATTCATGAAGGAAAAGAACAGCAGACTTTTCTGAACTTGGACTGAAAGAAAACGCTGGTAGATCAGACAAAGGAGACAATGTTTGGCAAGATATTATGGAGATACCAAGTTTACTTTCCATTTTCCAGTGAGTAACGCACCCAAGTAATTAACAGAGATGAAGAAAAAAAGTTTTTCAAAAGCTAATAATTAACCTCGCCTACTCGAGGTTACACCTCGAGTGGAAAGTCACCTTTGTTGAATCTGCGTCACTGGGAGTGCAGTCTCGTCAAAGACCTTCTCACTCCAGAGGAGTCTCCATTTCCCTGCTGCTGGAAGTAGCCCAGTCTTGGGCTTCATGAGACTTTATAAAAGTCTTTGGTAACACCAGTGCTTTTCCATTGAAATCGGCCCTATGGATGATTATGATAATGACAGTGATGTATGTAGATTTAAGAACAAACACATGGTACATATACACGAGGTTGAGATACGAGGCAGTAGGAGTGTAGATTCCCAGCGACACGCAAATAGTAATCATTTGTAATCACACACGCACTAGAGTACAGCACAGCCGTGATAATCCGCAAATACATCGAAATACTTTATCAAACTGAGCCAGAAAATACTTGACCTAAGATCACGGAACCTCACGTGATAACCTTTTTACTAACGTGTTTGATAACCTTTTTTACGACGTACAAGATGTATCAAACGTCCGGAACTGTTCCTTTGACGGCCCGTCGAGAGAGAGACAGTCCGGCCGTTACGAGCAGCCGTTGCTCTAAACCTTCCTCGTTGTTGGTTTGGCGTTGATGTCCCTCCTGTCTGGCGAACCCAACTGTCGTCAACCCAAAGGTGGATTGGGTCAGTGAGAAGTGTACCCGTGACACGAATACTGACGGCAAATGCTGGTGTGTACTTCTTAAAGAACATTCACACCTAGCCATAATCAAATTCAAAATTTGTCTAAAGATTTAAATAATAGAATTAATTCTAAGATATCCTTATTGGCATTAGACAAACGTACCTTTTGTTAACACGGAACGGTCGCATTTATCATGTACATATTACATTGCTTTTATACCATGCCATTATAAGTCTTGCATACGCACCTCTATACACATGAATAGCCTCTTTCAGACTCATTCACGAGCGTACGTGAGTAGCTCTTTTCAGACTCATTCATGAGTGTATCTCTACTAAATCAGGCCGCCTGCCGAAGTCTACTGAGATGTTGGACTTCAGTGACGTCAATAGCCAAGCTGGGATGTCCGCGCCTGACTCGCTGCTAATTAGTGTCGCTAAAGTTAGCACTGAAGACAGAAGACCCCACGGGAGAAGACCCAGGACCCAGTTCTTAATTAACAGCAATGTGGGAGGTCTCGGGAAAAAGAATATAAAGGAAGAAAGAATCGTAAATTCTGCGCGGTACTTATTTAATAATGTTCACTGTAGAATGATACCCTGTTGGGTCCCTGCAGATATAGTCCTGTGGTGTGAGCTTAAGACATACGTAGTGGCAGTGACCTATGCTATTGGCCTAAAGCAAATTACACCGTATCTTAGTGACATTTCATCATGGTACTGGTGAGCTGAGCTAGTGATTCCTCACCAAGTCACTCCATATCCTTATGAGGACTCAGTACTTGTGTTACGTTTGAGATCTCTCATCAAACCACAAATAGACGAAAGGAAATTATTTAGATTTAATCAATTCTAATCATTTTTTCCTTTTGTTTATTTCATTATTTTTATTCTAATCATAGCATTTTCCGTGGAACAGCTCTTGTTTAGTGTGCTTAACCCGCAATTTCTCTTTTTTTATCACGATAGATTTATTCTCGCATCGGTAAACGTATTTTCCTATATGAGAAAGCAACTGAAATTATAGATATAGGCAATCATCTAGCGCATCAGGCACTGATGAGGGATCACACAGAGTTTTAATGGTGTTATTCTCTGCGTCAACAGTGGACATCAGACTTTGATACAATAGGGACTTCCCAGGATGCGGTGGGAGTTGATGTGTAGCGTCTGGGATGAAAGACGATGCCTCACAGCCTCAGATGGGTAAAGGTTTATACCCGTGCTTATGTTCTAATGGATGACGGTCAGCGTCCGCAACTGTGGGGATGGCTTTCCCCAAACTGATGTCAATCATCAGGTTGATTTAGGGTCACGTTGATTACCTATCAGTCGCTTCAATGTGTGGAGTTAGAATCCAGGTTCCATTCTCGATTTCGTTTCTTGCATGTTAATTCATAGTCTGTTCACATCAGAATACGAAAACACAGATTATAGGATTAGGAGTTAAATATATTTCATTATAAAGTGAATGACGTACCAAACATGCGTTTATTGGATAAACAGTGCCTCTAATCGAAAAAAAAGAAGACACGAATAACTGTCATAGACATAGACGTCAGCGGTCGTTGTTTCCCTATGAATTACCTTCAAATATTAGGAATAAAGATTAAGATATCAGTGGAATATCATGTTGTTTGTACTCCGTTGCTTCACCCGATAACCTTGCCTCTATTTGCATATACTCTCAACGTTCTCCTTCCATTCACTTCTGCCAGTCAGAGGCAGCTTCCAAAACTTACAAACTTCTGGGACGTGTTGGGCATAATCTTTTTGTAAAAGGGGTACAGTGGCTTTTGTACAACTTTTCATCACACAAAAGTAATATGCCACACTCTCTGATGTCATCTTCAGCACAGCTAACCGTCTGGTTCCTCCCACAGACGTGACATGCGCTTCCCGTCCAGTGTGTGTGACATGTCTGTCAGGGAAATTCTTCCCGCGACGTGACTCTCTGCAACTCATGTTCATTGCGACGATGATTCAAAGGTAGCAGCAAGTATTCTCACCATCCAGGCTTACACACCACGTCCGTCTCCTGCATAACACCCATCTC
Source organism: Panulirus argus (assembly GCA_038088735.1). Classification (NCBI taxonomy): domain Eukaryota; kingdom Metazoa; phylum Arthropoda; class Malacostraca; order Decapoda; family Palinuridae; genus Panulirus; species Panulirus argus. Next base: position 6,137 of record JAYMFT010204118.1, on the reverse strand, counting down.
CCTGTCAGTCGTGGGAGTATATTCCCGAAGGATGACATGACATATGACTGGAATCATGGCTTTAAAGCTGCTGCTTCCCCTCCTCCTCCTCCTCCTCCTCCTCCTCTAACACATATCACCACCTCGACTCCTGCCTCAGTCTCCCTAGCAGTACTTACCTTCCTCACCGAGTCCACGACACCTCTTTTTTTCTCACAGTCCTCCAGCACCCTGCTCTCCTCTGGAACGAAAGTCCCAATCTCCATGGATAAGATCGATTGGTTTTCGCCGAAAATCATATCAAGAGAGTCCTTGCCTTTTCATATCCACGTATCATGATGGTATTTGACAATGCCTCCAGGACGCTTCTGTTTTCTGCGGACGAGAATTCCTACCGTCATGCACTAGATCTGATGCTCCTTGCCGAAAACCATACCAAGAGACTCACCGCTGATTTGCAACTACGATAACATATTTTCAACCAAGTTAGATTTAATATAACTGATCACTAATACCTATCTCCTTGACAAGAATGAATATTCACAATAATGATACGTGACGATGATTCAGAATCTGACTGATTCAAGAACAGGTCAGTTGATTTTTTTTTTTACTATGAGTGAAATTTAGTGTGAAAAAAAATAGAGAAAAAGATTCAGCCTTATGTCTATAATAGTTACTCATGCCTGACTAGTTTCCTAATACCGCAAGCTCCCGCTATGATTAAAGTTATAACAGTGTTTTTCAAGCACGCAGCAAAAACCTTAATGAAAAAAGTTTTTTTTCATAAAGTTTGTTGATATCGTAACAAAAAGTTACGGTCAAAGTAATATACAAAGTACGGGTCGCAAATGATAGCTGGTGGGGGCTTTATATCGACAGTTGCAAGCACAAAATTACAACACACACACACACACACACACACACATACATGGGTGCTACGCTTTCAGTTCATGTACTTGCCACCGGCGACCATGACTTTCCTCTCGTTTCTGACCATGAGTTAGCACAGCCCAGCCCAGGGTCGGACCAGCATGGGTTCGAGTCCTCAGCGTGGCAGAAGGCCCACACCCAACCCAGGATTTCATTCTCCCATCGGGGCTGGATGATAACTGTGTGTGTGTGTGTGTGTGTGTGTGTGTGTGTGTGTGTGTGTGTGTGTGTGTGTTTGTGTTTGCATACATACACAGGTGTAAAAGATATGGTTCATGTACACAAGGTCAAGAGACGGCCCAACACGAGTGTTAAACCTCTCTCCCCGTAACACACATATAGTTATAAGACACACTCACCAGAGGGATTGATCTAATACTTGAACATGTTTGCAGATGATGCAGTTAAATGATGATGAGGACGGGACGGCATCAGCTTACAAAGGGACCTAGGAAAACTTCATCATTGTTCTGGTACACTGTTGAGTAAAGATTTAGCCCGAGTAAAACGCAAAGTAGTGAGGATGGACCACAACGCAAGAAGTTCTAAATACCAGTATTACCGAACAGGAAATAGTCTACGGGGATACGTGTTGGGAGAGAGATTTGGAAATTGTACCTAACTTGTATACTGAACTCCACCACAGAATCAACGTAAAGGAAAAGGTACTACCTGCTGACAAATTTTTGGATCGCTTTCAAGTCCATGGACAAATAAAATGTTCATTTTAAGTATTCGCGGAGTTTATTAGGACAAAACTAAAAAATTCATCTTAATTCTGTTCACTGTATCTAAAGAAGTATAAAGATCTATACAGAAGTGTAACGGTAACAGTGTTCATATATGAGTTGAAACAATACTGAGAACAGTGCCTCACTAGGACCAAAGACTGTGATGAGAATCACACCAGACCATGATCATGGGTATGCCATGAAACACTGAGACCGCAGACCAAAGACCATGATCACGTTCAGTCCTGGCGACCATACCAGACCGTAAGGATAACCAGTACTGGAAACCATACCGTATCGTTCCAGGGGACCAAACTGGACCATGAAAATAACTTGCACTGTGGACCATACCTGTCCATGAGCACAGGCAATGTTTGGGGGTTACCATATCACGGCGGGACCACGAACCGCACAGGAAGACCACATCAAACCAAAGACCTCCACCACCACCATCACCACCACCACTACCACAGGTACCTGGAAACGCGTCCTCTCCCCATCTCTCCTCACATAAAGGACGTAAGGATCGCTGTTCCTCGTGTTGTACAACTGGCTGAAGTGCTCCTGTGTTGTATGGCCTTACTAATGACAACAATACTGTTTCTGTATGGCTGCTCGGGAACTTTTAATGACTCGTAATATTTTCTTGGTCTGTTTGTTCACCATTCCCTTCACCTCTGCCTTTATTTCCTATTCTATCCTCGAGTCTATTTCCTTTTCGTGTCTTCCTTTCACCAACCTCTTCTCTATCCATCTTCTTTTCCACCCACCCGTCTCCTCTTCTCTTCATCTCTCCAATGGTTATTCATTCTCGTTCTCTCGTATTTTTCACTGCCTGTTACTCCCACAGCATTTTCTCATTTTCTACTCTCGTAATATCTTCTAGCTCTTCCCTACAGCACTGCCCCTATTCCTCCCCTTCCTTCTTATGTCCCAGGAGGAGAGGATTTCCAGCCCCCTTCGCTCCCGCCTCTCTTAGACGCCTTCTATAACACGCAAGGGATACGTGGAAGGTATTTGTTATGTCTCCCTCCATTGCATCTTATTATCATTTTTTGCTGTTATGTCTTCCCAATAATCATTAACACAGCGAAGCGCTCATTCTCTGTTGCTTTTTGCCAATTGACTGCATTTTTTTTTTCTTTATTATTATATATTTCTAAAGGATCTTGCGACTTTAAAGATCAGACAACACCAGATACGTTCGTGGGATTTTTGCATCCACGATATTTTTCGGTCTGGCCTGAGAGGCTCTGCATTATACCCAGGAGGCACACCACGGTTTGAAACCTGCAGGTGAGTCCATGGTTTACAAGCAGGTAGCAGGTACACTGCAGAGAGCAGGTGAACAATGGATCAAAAGCAGTAGGTATAGCATGATTTACAGGCAACAGATACAGTATACCATGTTTTACAGTCAGTAGGTATACTATTCTTTACGGGCAGTAGACACTCCATGTTTTACATGCATTAGGTACACTACGAGTATACCCTGTTTTACATGCAGTAAGTATACTGTTTTACAGGCAGTAGATATGCCATGTTTTACAATCATCGGGTATACTATGTTTTACAAGCAGTAGATATACCATGTTTTACGTGCAGTAGGTATACTATGTTATACAATCAGTTAGTATACCAATGTATTACGTGCAGTAGGTATAGTATGTATCACAGGCGTCAGATATACAATGGTATACATGAAGTGTGTATACCATGATTTATTTACAGGCATCAGGTATCCCATGGTTTACACACAGACTCAAGCAAATAGACAGACACTCACTCGCACACACACACACGCTGGCAGAGGAGCGATGCTGCTCACGTTATGCTGAGGAAACTCTGGCGGGAGGCGGAGCAGAAGCTCATTTCGCGTCGTTTCTCTTAGTTTTTCGGGAGAATATTCGGTGCGTCAGGAGGAGGCTGGGTGCCTCAGTGGGCCTGGGAGATCACCGTACCTCCGTACCGTGTCTTGATGATTGCTTTCGGTGGAAAGGAAACCTCTGAAATACATGACCTGAGGATTATAAGGAAAACAAGTGATCTTTTGATTAATCTTTCAGACAAAAAGTACAGGCAACATGTTGAGTGTATATATGAATACATACAGATAATTATGTATGTATGTGTATATATTTACACACACGCACACACACACACATACACACACACACACTAACACACAAACATCTATCTATCTATCTATCTATCTATACCTGTCTGTCTATCTATCTTTCAATCTATCTATCTATATATCTATCTATCTATCTATCTATCTATGTATCTATCTTTCTATCTATCTATCTATCTATCTATCTATCGATCTATCTATCTATCTATCTATACATCACAACATGTAGATTTACTGACTATATTAGAAAAGTAAGAGACATTTGAAGATCAGGCTGCAAAGAAAAACGATCACTGTGACTAGAGAGACTCAGTTCCATGAATTCTGCTGTAACTCAATGAGACGAGAAATTCCCACTGTATGAGGTAAGCAGAATTGTGCTCCTTCGAGGGTCTTGGAGTCTTACACCGATGAGAAGGTGCGGCAAGTCAACGGTGCCTTGCCTTTTCCTCCCTTCTCCCCATAGGACTGAATAGAATTAATGTCACGGAAGGTTTCCTTTTAAATCTACCTTTGATATACCCTGGCTAAGGGGGCCTAGGCTTGAGCTCACTCAGGAGATCAAAGGCAACTGCTCAGGTAAATTAGATTAACCTGAGGCGAGGCGTTAGGGCAAGGTGTCGTCTTTAGCAAGGGCGAGCCTTGGAGACGGAACTTAACGCGTACTGCTCAGGCTTCCTGTTGCCCGGAGACGCGTGCTTTGCATAATCAAAGATCATACGCAAGAGTGTGGCGTGCTAGGGGGGGGGGGGAACATACGCTGCCTGCAAGGTCTGGTAGAGAAATGGTTTGCGTCCGTGAGGGAAAGTTGGTATCACGGAGCCTGCAGTCTGAGTTGACTGTGGTCTCTCTCTCTCTCTCCCTCTCTCTCTCTCTCTCTCTCTCTCTCTCTCTCTCTCTCTCTCTTTCTCTCTCTCTCTCTCTTCATCCATCCATCCATTGACAAATCCTGTTGCCGCTCTCCCGAAATTTCCCGCCGGACCGGTGTGAATAGTTCCGTAGAGGAAGTTTTACGATTTCCTTTGGGAAGGGATAAGTCATTTTGTTTCATCGAATCAGGAACAAGAACTACCTGAAGTACCAGACCGGGTATTCTTGAACACGCGTGACTTTATTACACCTGACTGAAAAGCTTGTTACTCTAATCACTTTGTACCTTACTCAGAAAACGTGAATATTCGATTGAATTTAAGTAAGTAGCATAAATGTTCCGGGATACCCTTGAAGACCAATGGTTCTAATGAATATTCTTTTCTTGTGATCATCTCAAGGTGTAGATAATCCCTCAGTCCTTTTTATGGATAGTTATGTAGTAATTCCATCACCTTCCGTGCCAGAGAGTGGGAAAAGATAATATGTTTTCCAGCCATTGTTCTCTTGATCTGTCTGCGTGTTGTCCTAGCGTCCATTAATTGCCCCCCCCCCTCAGCACGTTTGCGTTGCTGCTTTCCGTAGTTTCTGTATGGAGACCAACCACACGATCATTGACCGTTATAGCACCTCATTCTATCCTACCCTAGTCTAAAGAATCTATGGGCTTCTTTACCTTCTTACGTCTCTTCTTATAAGTTCTCCTATCTTTCCAAACACATCAGGAGTTCATGTGCCTATTGTCCTTGTCAGATAGGCTGCTCAAGGACATCAAAAGGAAAATAGGAAGTCCAATATTTGCCAGCGAATGGAATGAGTCTTCCTTCCCTCCACTTACACCTTGACCCTTGAGAAACGAATCCTTCACCCTTGACAAATGTGCCTTCAACTTCACCCTCGACAGAGGCATCCTCTGCTACACCCTGGACACCAGTGACCATTGAGCTGACCTTCTCTGGTCAAGCCAAAAGCCACGGTCAGGATACTAGTTGTGGAAAAAGGATTACGAGAAAAGAAGGACGAAAATCTAATAACTGGTGACTGAGCAAACGCCCATATGTTACTCCTATAGACGTGGACACGACAGTAATGTGATATATATATATATATATATATATATATATATATATATATATATATATATATATATATATATATGTAGGTAACTGGAAATAGGAGATTTGATGAAAGCGAAAACGAACGGGTTCCCTCCAGCGCGTATTTGTACATTTCCAAGGCCCTCTGTGCTTCATTATCTTCCCCCTTGTAAACATATACGTTCCAGTGGCGAAGGTAAATTATCTCGGGTCAGCTTCGCAGCATCCCTCTTCCCTTTCCTGACTTGATTAATTATTCTCCTCGTACTTCCACCCTCTCTCTCTCTCTCTCTCTCTCTCTCTCTCCCTCTCTCTCTCTCTCTCTCTCTCTCTCTCGACGCACGCTAACGAAGCCATGTAGATCATGTATGCTCTATATTCCTTCCTTCAGAA
>JAYMFT010204107.1:0-11622 GCA_038088735.1 Panulirus argus | reverse complement strand
CACACACACACACACACTTGGCAACTCTGACTAGTATGGTGTCCATTTACTATGGGAATACGGGTTGCCGTGGTGTGCTCCCGCAATGACAACATCGGCAAATGTCAAGGCGTGCGCCTGCCATGGCAACACACTGGTGGTTGTCATGGACTGCACCAGCCATTGGTAGCGCTGATGGTTGTCACGGACTGCACCTACCTTGGTAACGCTGGTGGTTATCATGGCGTGCACCAACCATGGCAACACTGGTGGTTGCTATGGCGAAAGACACACACATATACACTCCTCTCGCAGCGCTGGTAACACTTGCTTCCCTCGCCTCTGTTCCTGGGCTCTGTTTGTGTTTTGTTTTTGTTGTTGGTTTGTGTTAGTTTTCTTTTTTGTGTGTGTGGGTTTAGTCTGTGACTTTTGTTTGGCTTTCATGTTTTTTCTGTATGGGTTGTTTGTCCTATTTTTTTGTTTGTATGTGACTTGAGTAATTTTCGTTGACCTGTTTATATTTGTATATGAGTTCGTCTCTTTCTGTTACTGCGTGTCTGTGTGCTTCGGATCAGACTGTGATTGTGCTTGGTACCTGTCCATTTGTTTGCTGAGGATGTGCCTGTTTATCTGTCTGTCTGTGTTTCTTCTTGAGATGCGTCCATATCTGTGGAATCTGCCATTCCGTAATAGATTTATATCTGTAGGTTCTCTTTGCTTGGGATTGTCAGTCAGTTGTGTAGTTGTCTGTCTGTCTGTCTGTTAGGGGTATAGTTGCCTCTTTGGGATGTTCTTGACTCTTTAGGATATGCCTGGATGTTGTTAACTGAGTATTATATTCTCTCCCCATCTCTCTCAAGGTCACTCACACAGCACTGCTGAAATATTCACGCGATCTAAACTACTTTGCTCTTTTGTAAGGACGCTGCTGTATCAGCTACCCCGGAACGCTCCTTCCGAGATGTGCTCACATGCACACACACACACACACACACACACACACACACACACACACACACACACACACACACATTCAAAGAAAATAAAGGGCAGGTGAGCCTTCTCAAAATGGGTTGAGGTCACCAGCGGAGTGCCTCAGGGTTCTGTTCTGTGATCAATATTCTTCTTGATCTTGAAAGTGAAAAGCTAGGAGGATTGCACCACCTTACAAGGGGACCTTGACAGACTCCAAAGTTGGTCTGATATATGGTTGATGAAATTCAACTGGAGTAAATGTAATGAGGATAGGTTACATAGAAAGGCCTTGTTAGGATTATCGTCTGGTAGGGAATAAGCTATGGCAGTCTGTGTGTGAGAAGGACTTGGGAGTCGACATTGTTCTTAACCCGTCGCTGGGGATAGTGCAAACAGAGGACATACTCTGAAATTGAGCATGAAAGTTCTTAAAAAAGATATGAAGTTCTTTTACAGTATGAGAGTGGTGGATAAATGGAGTAGATTGAATGAGAACATGGTAAATGTGAACAACGCGCATTATTTTGAAATGTATGACAGAGAAATTTCAAGAGATGAGGCTCCAAGAGTGTAAAACTCCCTCCCTCTACAGTACAGATTGGAACTGTAAAACACACACACACACACACACACACACACACACACATTTAATAGTTCTAGGAATGCTGTAAGCATAGAACAACCAGAGAGGGTACTGGAATAACTGAATCATGAGACTGGGAGTGTGGACTGCATACAGAAGTTTAAAAGTTGTGCGATACCAAAAGTTAAAGAAATGGGTCCCACACGAGTGTAGAACTCCTTACCTCTACAGTGTAAACCAGTAATTTAGGTAATTATTGACAGGTAATCACACATGCACGCACGCGCTCGCTATAAAAAAAAGTGACTCTCAGATTTAAGGATTTTTTTTTTATCGTATCTTTCATACTTGAAAACATTTAAATCTTTTTTTTTTTTGTAACTGGGGAGCAGACTGTAGTCTGCTTGCCTGACTACTGTTTTTCTTGTCTAACCTTGTCCCTGTTTCTTTTTGTCCCCTCTCTTTCTCTCTGAGGCCAGACCACCTCGCTTGGACCTTGGGTCTGTATAACTCTCTTTCTTTCTCTCTCTCTCTCTCTCTCTCTCTCGTTAAAAGAGAGGGAAACCACTTCGGACATTATGAAGGAACTTGTCCTGGTTTAACATGCGAATAGAAGATGATAATTGCCATCGTATCTCCAGGTCATACTGGACGTACCCATGTTACTGCAGGTCTTGAGCAAGTGGCTCATGACCGTAAGTGTTCAGGCAGGTCATTCTGGGAACCTCCAGGTCACTAAAGTAGCTAATATATGTAATTAGGTTAGGTCGTCTAATCACACACTCTCTCTCTCTCACACACACACACACACACACACACACACACACATCAGGTGGCAGGGTAGCGATGTCAGTCCGTCGTCGTGAAGTCCCTCATCTTTTTTTCTCCCTTCTGCTTTCTCTAGGTGGAAGGGGCGTGATGTCACGGGGCGAGTCACGGGAGACGGAGGACGTCTTGGGGACCGGGCGTGAAGATCACCCACGCTCACTCCAGCAGCGGCAGCAGCAGGAAGATCTCCAGCAGCAGCAACAGCAGCAGCAGGAAGGGGAGGTCGGCGACCCATATTACGAAGATTCTTGGGACGACAGTGACGAGCAGCAGCCTCGGGAGGAGGTGGGTCTCGGACGGGTTTTATGCTGTAGAAAAACGTTCGTTAGCGACAGGAAGAACTGGGTCTCGAGGTCATATTCGTATAAAGTCCCGAAATAGTTCCGAGACAGTTCCGAGTCAGGGCTTCGACAGAAAGACTGAGGCCCCGAGATCATATTTTCGTTATGTCTCGGAACAGTTCCAAGACAGTACTGAGTTAGGACGTGTATCATAAGGACGTAGGCATTCTTCTTGGTATATTCAAATTGGGTTCGTTCGTCTGCAACAGAAAGTCTGAGACCTCGAGATGGATTCTTTTAAGTTACAAATAATTACGAGACAGTGCCGAGTTAGGTCAACTAAGCCTCGAATAATTTTGAAGACTAAATTGCCCTCTGTAAGACTCGAAGCATTTTAGAGAGGCTTTTGAGACAGGTTAGAGACAGTTCCAAGTAAGTTTCTTTGCAAATGTGAAACGCTGTCCTTGATCTTGTTAAGTCCTATATGGTAAGATTCAAAACATTTCAAATGCGTCCTTTAGCAGGTTTTGGACAAGCTTAAAAGAGCTTTGAAATCGATTTTGAAAGAAAATTCGCGAGTTCGGATAGAATTCAGTGCAGGAGATTTCACCCTGTGGCAGTTTGTTCCTGAACTGTTTGTAAACAATTCCTTCATCCTGATAATCAATAATCTTTGACGTGTCTCGCCCACTCCCACGCAGCCGGAGTCCTCGCCAGTGCTCGACTACAGCTACCTTGACGAGGAAGAAGAGGAGCCACAGGAGGAGCGAGGGGCTGGGGCGGCGGCGGTATTCCTGGGAGAGCTAGCCCCACCAGAGCCTCCTCCTACAGGAGGGGTGAGCGTTGGTCTAGACGTGCTGGTGCCGGAGGTGTGCGCCCCCAAGATCGCCATGTGGACAGATGAGACCAGCACAGCTCCGCACAGGGTAAAGTCGTTCGGATCTTGTCTTTCTGTCTCATATTTACTGGTGTTACCGGATTCCACCTGCTCGAGGTTACGCCCCGAGTTAAAAGTCACTTTTGGCGAGGCTGTATCACTGGGTGTACAGTCTCTCCAAAAGAGGCCTGGTGTTACCCAAAGTTGCTCTCCTACCGGTAGTAGGGAGGCGTAGACTACTTTGGTGTGAGAAGTTCTTTGACAGGATTATAATCCCAGTGATATAGTCTCGCGTAAGGTGACTTCACCTGAGGCGTAATATATATATATATATATATATATATATATATATATATATATATATATATATGACGTTCACTCCTCACACCGCAGACATAAACACAAGAGCAATAAACAAGCCAAACACCCACAGAACAATTACTGGTGTAAGATTCGACAGAAAAAAAAAAAAAAAATCCATTTGTATCGTATAACAATAATTCATCCTCCCCACCCTAAATCTATCCTTTACTTTGCCTTGGTCAACCTTTCCTTGGTCACCCAACCTTTCAGGAGCAAATATAGCAGAGCTGCAAATCACGTAACACGTAGCACTTAGAACTCCCACTGGCTGCATAGCAACCACAAACATCCATCACTTGCACGATAAAACGAAAATATTTCTACTGCAACCTCACTTCAATGTGCTCGGAACTTAAGTTATTTTTTAGCAGCAGCACTACAACACCCTTCTCATCCGAACCACTCCACAACCAACCACCAACCCACAGGTATACAAATGATTAACTGAACTCTACCTCACACTTCAGAATTTGCTAACGCTTTCCTTATCCAGTATCTAACAAAATCATATACACACCGAAATCAGACAGAAAACACCAAATAACCACCCCTCCCAATTTAGTTAAAGAAAACCGCCCCTTCAGAAATACACTCGTGTGAAACCACACTCCCCAGACGTGTACGGGTTACTCTTTTCCGTCTGCAGTCTGTACAACACCCATCGCTCCTAGTTTACAAACGCCATTTTTCACCATATCACGGTACAACTTTAACAATGAAGATGCATCCTCCGCGATGAAGGAACTGAACACTTGATAATGAAGTGTCCTGCGCTCTCCCTACAAAGACGCACACTACGTTACCGCACTTTATGATCTGCGGTCCCGCCTGTTGGACGTGGTAGGCTTCTTGAACGGTGCAGGGGCTCCATGAAGGGGATTCCAGGCAGTATGTCCAGGCATGAGCCATGCAAAAACAATGATCCTTCCCGTCCGGCGTTATGCCGTGCTACGGGCCGCCCTTATCAACAACGTCATCCTTCCAAACACAGTTGTGTCTTATTGATTCCCCCGTCACTCACTCCTTACGTAACCATTAAGGACAAGGTTATGTTATACAAAGAACTTAGCATTAAGGACAAGGTCTTGTTGTTAAAAGAACTCACGTAACCCGTTATTGCGAATTTTTTTTTGATGGGGTTGGGAGGGGAATTGATTTTAGTAATTGAATGAATAGATTTAAACGTGAAGATAACGATTCTTAATCCAAGATTTGTAGGATTTTTTTTTCAAAGATGTGATGGAATTATTATTATTTTTTGTTTTGTTTTTTGTTTAGAAATGTGAAGGGAACAGTTTTGTTTTTCTGAAGATGTGAAGGAACTTTTTGTCTCTACAAATGTGAAGGAACGTTTTCTTTTTTTTTTCAAGGATGTCAAGAAACTATTTTTTTTTTTCATATTTTTAGGTATATGAAGGAACATTATTTTTATTCAGGATTGTGAAGGAACTTTATTTTTCCAGGGTATGAAGGAACTATTTTTTTTTTCCAGATATACGGGCTATTTTTCCCCCAGTATGTGAAGGATATACTGAGATTTCGTCCTAAAGTACACACAGCTGTTGAAGGCCAGAACCAGTCACATATTGCACACGACGTCACTGTTCTCATCTTTATGATGAGTAGATAACAACTGATTTCCTAAAATACCCGCCACAGAACCTCATTATCATTTACCACTGACTGCGTGTCCAGTTATTACCCTCCGCTTCACTCGCTGTAACCGCACGACCCATGGTGTAATCACACGACCCTTGAAGTACGTAGTAAATGCACGACTCCTGTAACGACCCCAAGATCGCCCCAGCTGCGACCCATACTATAAAGTCTCTCTCCTCTTTCGACTCTTCTCTCCAGCAGCAGGAGATGCAGAGCAGCGCGTCATACGAGAGCGTCCAGCTGCCCGGCAGCATCGTGGACGACACACGACCCCTGACTTCGTCCGACGCCCTTCAGGCCAAGTACGACCGGTACAACGACCCCTTCAAGGTCCAGAAGGATTCGGACGTCCGCAAGGTGAGTGTCTGAACCGCCTATGTTTTTCAAATTCCCTTGCATCAGGTCCAAGATGGATATGGTTTCCGACCCTCTTATACAAGAGATCTGGACTGGACTGGTGTCCGATTCCATTATTCTGGTTCTAAAAGGTCACTTGTTAGAACTAGAGATGGTATTGGCTTCTCCAGAAAAATTTCCCAAAGGATGCATCACTGTGACGGAAGCTGGAAAGTAAATATGAGAAATTAAATTAAGATAAATTCTCGTTTTATTTTCTTGTTTCTTTTTAGCTGGTTGTGACGAGAAGTAGGGAGATTTATTGCTTAACTACAGTAACGAAATCTTGTAGAAAACACCGAATGATAGAAATGACAAAAAAATTTCGAATGTATGATCTGTTAACCAGAAATTTCAGACGTACACAGAATTACTTGGTCGAGACGACGAAAATTCACCATAGAGAGCAAATACCTCAGCCTTTGTCATACACTTCGCCCGTATTGTAATTCAGTTAATCTACTCATCCCATAGTAAATAAAATGAAAATCGGTGCCAGTCAGGTGATTACCGATGGGATTTTGCCTCCAGAGAACCCGTCTTGGTCTTCAAGTGTTTGCTTCTACAGGCTACCAAACACCGATGGATCACACAAAGCAAGGCTCAAGGTAGGTTTGGTGGACCGCCAGCTGGTTCCAGGCTCCGCCAAGCTGGTCAGGAGAAGTGCCCAAAGTGAGTGAGGCAGTGGGTGGGGTTGACGGAGAAGTAGTCGGGAGTTAGTTGGCTGGAGGTTCCCTGCTTGACATGGAAGGGTGCCAACTATTTTTTGGGTGTGGTAGAAGGGGGCTAAGTTTGTATGTGGTAGAAGAGAGGGTGAGGGTGGGGTTTGTTTACGTTGGATGGACTGAAGTTAGTGGTGGAAGTGTCCGAAGTAAGTGGTCAAGGGTTCAAATATGTGATGGTGTTCGCCCAGGTGTTGTGAAGAAGCGTCCAGGGACACAGACCCACAAGTGGTCGATTTCTGGTGACTGGCGCTGCTGCGTCATAGGAAAGAGAACAAAATTCAGGTAGGTCCGAAATTACGGAGAAGGTCACCCGTATCCATTGAGAGGAAAACGTAAAATAAGTCTGTACTGCATCCTGCTTGGTATTGGTTTCTAGTAACACGAGTAACGAAGAGTTGTAGCAAGTTTAACGTTGGGCCAGCGTGTTCAACGATGGCGGGTGGCTCTCGGCCAATACTAAACCCGACCAGAGTGCTTAATTATGTAGTGACACTTTATAAAGTGTTGGCTTGAAAGCACAGAGAAGTCGACGCGTGTTATTGTCCAGAGGATGTGTACATGTGTCATTCTCGTGGATACATGTGTCTCCTGTCTACCTCCCCAGCAGCAAATGGCACGTGAAGAGAACATTACTCACAATCGTGTCTCTATCCAACCGGTACTTTGTAATGTATGTGTCCATCGCTCATGACCCGGGCAGGTCCGCACACCTTGGGTGCTGCGTTGGGTCTTTTGCGTGCTGGAAAAGTCTTTTAAATCGTGAAGTTTCATACGAATCCTATTTGTGCCATTAGGGATTCCCTCTGCCTGTCTTTCAGTTCAGAAAAAAAAAGAGATACGTGATGTATTTGTTGAATCTGACGACTAATGGTTCTTTGTGAATTCTCAGAGTATATATATTTTTTTCTGCATTTCCCGGTACTGGCAGAATGTAATTGCCGAGCAAACAGCAGAGTTTTTCAGATATGTTGTCGAATTTTGTGTGTCTTGCTTGATCTCTGGCAAATGTGTGTGAGAGAGAGAGAGAGAGAGAGAGAAAGAATGTCGATCTTTTTGTCATTAACGTAATGAGCACCACGGTACGACCCTTGAACACGACGGTACACCCCTGAGGTACTGCGGTACGATCTCTGAGAAAGCTAGCTTGACTTTTTGGTCTGTTAGCTGTGGTCGTCATATCTTAACGGGTGAAAGGTCAAAGGCCAAGCCGTAATACCCAGAGGTCCCACAGTCGTGCTGAAGGTCGTAGCATCGGTGCTCTGATGTCGTAGTGTCATGCTCGAAGGGCCGTGCCGTCGTGCTCAAGGGAGTCAGCCGCTGGGGTGGTACGCATGCGTGGTCTGAGAGCTTCACTCCCCTGGTAATGGGTGTGTTGGGTGTTGGCATTATGAACTGCTTGACGTCCGGCTGTGCTGCCCCTCTCGCTAATTGAAGCTTCCTACAGAACAGTCATGATCTACGATGGCATTTATTGATTTCTGATATCAATTTGGTGCGCTGCATTTACCGCAGACTGAATAATTGAGATCGTCAAGAATTATACGCTCTCGCAGCGCGAAATGATTTTAGGATTGTACAGGAATTCCTCGAGATGCGTTGCTAAGAACTCGATTGTAAATCGAAATTGCGTAAATCGAAAACGTTTTTACAGTAAGCGTGCTGCTATGAGCTAAGATTACGGTCCTGGGCGGTAATTTTCGTTTATCCCAGCTTGAAGTAAATACTAAAGATTTGCTCATAGAGTTTGTGGATTAGGATATGATTTAAAGGTGCGTTACAAAAATCGTCAGCTTGGTTTGAGTGTGAAAGAATTTGAATCCTGACCCCGGTGTGTGTGTGTGTGTGTGTGGATGTCAGGGCCCGTAGTGGTGGAAGGGAAGCCAACACTCGTTGACGGGGGGGTTTCGAACCCTGCTTCGGTGTGTGGCGGGACCGTTCCCCATCATGCGACTGGATCAAGCGTAGGATTCCGCTACCCCAGTCCGTCACTGTCGGGTGACTAGTGACGCAGAATACGATAACGCTGTGTCGTACACCGTGGATCGTAAGGTTGCTATAACCCCTTGCCTGATACGGTAGAGCGCAGAGCTACGACGTTTCCGATACGATGGATCGTAAGTAAGTTTGCGATAAACCTTTATCCAGTAACGTGCAACCATCCCGGAAATGCCTTGCTTAACCAGAGGGGTCGCTAGTGTGACATTTGGTTCGGTCTTCCGGGTGCGGCAGTGTGTTATTAGGGTGCCAGGAATAGATAACACCCTTCAAGCATTTTCGGTACGATCCTCGAGTATGATGATCTGTGACATTTGACTTGTTCGACTTTTAAGGGTCAGGTCAAAAGCCAGGATGTCGTTCCTGAGAGGGGGGGGGGTGGTACCGTCGTCCTCAAGGGTTGGTACCGTTGCGCTCAGGAGTCGTACCGGCGTGCTCCAGGGTGGTACCGTCGTCCTCAAGGGTTGGTACCGTTGCGCTCAGGAGTCGTACCGCCGTGCTCCAGGGTCGTACCGTCGTGCTCCAGGGTCGTTACCGTCGTGCTCAGGGGTCGGTACCGTCATGCGCAAGGGTCGGTACCGTCATGCGCAAGGGTCGTACCGTCGTGCTCAAGGGGTCGGTACCGTCTTCCTCAGGGGGTCGTACCGTCATGATGCTCAGAGGTCTTAAACGTTGTACTCTTGGGATTAGATCACTCTTATATTGTCTGTTGAGTATTATAAGCTGTGTATATTTTTCTTTTTTTTTTGTACAGTTTCATTGTATAGAAATAGATTAACAAATGATTGAGAATCATAGAACAACTGGGGTACGGAAGGTTTTTCGGATAATCAAGGAGAATAAAAAGTTAGATTACACCCAAGACCTTTTAACGTTGTTGATCAGAGAAAACGCAATGCCAGATCGCATCTGTTCTGTAAACGTAGTGTACTGGCCTCTTCGCAACTGCTGGTGGGGTCTTTCAAACACAAAACCGTTCGCATTACGTCATGGCTAGCAGCGCATGCGCAATGGGCTTTCGTGATATATTCATTTAAGACAATGTATTTGATAAATACAGACATGCACGATACTGCTAACTATTATTAGTGGAATAAATAGCCGTCCCAAATTATCAGAATTTTCATAGACGTTCACAGTAAGAAAAAGATGATGTATCTTTGCAAGTCTTGTGTGAAACGTAATGACACCATGTACGAAGGATTTTGGGAAATACCCATTGGTCTGGTCTCACATCGGTAGCCCTTCTTTTTGATAATGCAGTATGCCAGCAGTATTAGAATACAGTACTTTTTCACAGTAATAATGCACGTATATTGATTTCATATTTTCGATGGAAGTAACTGTAAAGTGGGGCTACCATAGTTATCAGGAAATTTGTTTCACATTAACGCTTACTACAAAGCTGTCCGAAACAACACACGAATCGTATTGATCATTTCGTAATTTATCGGACCCATACTAGATTTTTTTTTTTTAATTTCAACCGTGTATACAATGGTGGGAGAGAGAGAGAGAGAGTGTGTGTTTGAATATCATTTGTGTGTTGAGGGGAGTATTTACCATTGTGTTGCCTCGCCCCTTAACCTTGTATGTACAGTATGTGCCATATATTTACTCTAACTCGGACACGCATCACCCTACGCCAAGTACTCATTTATCGACCAGCCCCAACGGGAGGATGAACAACCTGAGGTAATTGTGGGCCGGCTGCCGCGCCCAGGATTCGAACCCATGCAGCCCGACCGTTAGCGGGACGTTGGTGGCTCGTGGTCAGTAACGCTAACTGCTGCACCTCGGAGGTTCGGTTATTATGAAAGAAAACCATTTTCATAGAAAACGTTCGGTAGTAGGAGGGTTAGTGCCGTTTAGGATGAGAACCAGCACTTCAGTGACTGTCAAGTGTTACCCCTTGGCCCATGTAGGTGTCTTGACTTCCTGCCTATCCATCACGTGGACTGTTGGCTCTCTGTCCACAAACATAACAATCTTTCATCTTACACAAAATGCTTGACAAAACGTCACTCATACGAATCGTTCTTCGTAATTATCGGTTTTCCTGCGGTGAGCGCCACGGGCTAAACGTCTCTTTAGAGAGACATGATTGTGAAATAGATATAGAAAACAGATAGATAACAGTGGGAGAATGAATTATAGAAGAGACCGTGAAAATGGGAAGAAAGTATTGATTGACCAGATGTAAACAAAGACGAAAATACACACACACACACACACACACACACTTCTAGTCTCAAGGCATAAAGTCATGAATCACTTCATTTTTTTTTTACAAGGAATTCCAGGGTGACTACAGCACGGAATACAGTAGATGAAATTTAATACAGTATTCAGGAGGGAGCTGCTGTTCCTGTAATTCACAGGTGAACAAATAATACCGAATATATTGGAAAAATTCTGCTCATAATTTTTTTTGGGGGGGCAATTTTTTTTTTTTTACCTTTAATCTTTTTTTGCGGCCTTTGAGTATGATGGCCAAGCCTTTGGCATGGGTGCTTAAAGGTTAGGTCAAAGGCCAAGATCATCGTTACCTAAGGGTCCTTCCGTCGTGGTTGAGGGTCCTACTGTCGTGCTCGAGGGTCGTACCTTCGTGTTCGAGGGTCGTAAGTCGTAGTCATGTTCAAGAGGTCTAGGAAGTGCGTCAGAATGCATTCATGAATTATTATCTTCATTATTACTTTTAACTAGTAACATTAAAAGGGGTTTCAAAAGTCCTGACTCATGGACAAAATTAATTTACATTTTTATTCATCATTTGGTCAGATTTGTCATGAACGTGAGCAATCTGTCTGTATTCATGGGTATGTATGTGCGTGCCAGTTCGTGGCGTGCGATTTGAACATTTGCTGACTTGAAGAAAATGAGTGTATTCTACATTGTAGTTCTGGCTTCTGCGATATAAACATTGTCCCTTTTGTATCTTGTTCAGTCTCTGTATATATA
>JAYMFT010204096.1:0-11622 GCA_038088735.1 Panulirus argus | reverse complement strand
TATATATATATATATATATATATATATATATATATATATATATATATATATATATATATATATATACACACACATATGTATTTGTGTGTGTGTGTGTGTAAGAGTTTATGTAATGGTAGTTTACACTCAGAGCGGCAATGGTCATGCACAATACACACTGCCAACCCAAAACAAGGGCCGGCTGTCGCCACAGTATTACTAAGGCCAGCGGTGTGGGAGGTCCGCTGCCACAGCACCTCCTGGCTTATGCAGAGCTCGCAAGAATTCCATAGTAAGAGACATGATGGAGAGCGGCGGTATTAGCGGAACCAGCAGTAATAACAGCAGCAGCAGAAGGGCTAATGACTGCGGGAGCAGAGACTGTAGCAAGAACAATGAAACAATGTTGACTGATAACAGCAGAAGATTGAGATCAAGAGATAGACACTGAAACATATACAACAGCACGATCCTCTGCAGCAAAGATAACAGCAACAAAAACAGGAGTACGCTCGTCTGCATCAGTGATATCAGCAACTGCAACAGGACTGGCGGTAGAAAACAATGTTTTTCAGCGAGACCGGAGAGACCGACTGGACGAAAGAGAACAGTAGGAAAAAGGTGGTGTGTGACGGGACGTGAGAGAATGTGTGACGGGGCAGGAACTAAAGTGGGCGTGACGGGGCAGGACTAGAGCGTGTGTGTGTGTGTGTGAAGAAGAGAGAAAATGGGGCGTTTGTTACGGGGCGGGAGAATGAGGCATGGTGTGACGGAGCAGGGAAAACATGGCGTGTGACGGGAAGGGGGAGAATGAGGTATGTGTGGGTCGCAACATATGAGTGGCGCAGCGTCTAAAAAATTCATTTGAGGATCGTGTCATCAAGTGTGCTCACACGACCCGCTCCGCCCCAACTGACTTATTGACGAGTGGCCCACGCCCCACGCCCCCTGCCCCACGCCATCTGCCTCGCGCCCCTGCCCGCCCACTGCCTCACATCTCCTGTAAGCAACAATACCCAGGGAAATCTAGGTTGTCCGTCTCCCTGTGATAATCTGCACCAGACTCGACCACTGGTTGGTGAAGGATGGGAACCGCTGGTCTAACACGGCCGCGAAGTCCTGCCCTGCTGACCTGAGGCGGTTCAGGATTCAGGAAACCGAGAGGAACTTTTTTGTTCCTCTGTCGTGTGGGGTCTTGGCCCCTGGACTCCACCCTCTGCCCACCTCCTCCCACTGTGGTAAAGGCCTTGGGGACACCCAGGACCCACTGGTCATGGGCTGCAGCCGTCACCACTGGCTGGATAAAAAGGCTGAAGGTCGTCTCGGGGATGTCCACAGAAAAAGAGGTTCATAAGAACATGAGTTATGAGTGATGAGTCCATTGTACATTCATGCTTTCCTTACACCCATCCAAGCCCCACCTGACACTCACTCCCTTATACTCTCCTTCCACTACACAACATGTCCTTACTTCCCAACCACTACACCCTACACAACACCACTACACCCCTCCCCACTACGCCATCGGCCGGGGGGTCCTCGTACACCCAGGGTTCGTGTCCCAGCTGAAGATAAACCGAGACAGATTTTTCTTTCTATCGACTCACCTTTCCTCCCCAGTCTCTCTCTCTCTCTCTCTCTCTCTCTCTCTCCACTCAGAACCCTTCATCCTTTGTCTCGCCCTTAGCGCAGTGACCTTTGTCCTCCATGACCCGGCCTGGGGCGTGTGGGAGGTCAGGTCACAACAACAGGAACAATGTGACCTTTAATGTAGCAGGTGCCAGGTATCGCTAGACACACCCATCATATGGAGGTTTCGTTTTTTTTCTCTCTCTCTGGCGATTTTGTGCGCCACAAGTGTTTGCTACCTCATGCCCCAGTTTCATATACATATCACTTTACGTCCATCTTATTATAGACAACTCTGCTACATCCGTCTTATGTCAAAACTAGCGAATTTCAGACTTATGACCAAAGAAGGTCCTCTTATCTTTGTCCTGTGCGTCAAAGGTCAACGGGCAAGGTTACAGATGTGGTGAAAAAAGAGAAGAGTGACGCGTCCCGCGTTGCAGTGCATAACCCAGCGAACATAACATGGGGCTGACTCCATGACACGACCCTTATCTATTTTTTCAGTCCTCATGACGATGAGGGACACGCCGGGAAATATCCGGCTGATTATCGAGTTGGAAAAAATACTTTACCAAATGTGACATGACCAGTGCTACCTTCCCTAACCCAGGCCAGGTGAGGTTAGCTGGTGTCAGCTACCTTCCCTGGGCCAGGCCAGGCCAGGTTAGGTGGTGTCAACTACCTTTCCTGACCCAGGCCAGGCGAAGTTAGCTGTGGTCAGCTACCTACCTTCCCTGATCCAGGCCAGGTTAGGTTAGCTGGTGTCAGCTACCTTCCCTGACCCAGGCCAGGTTAGGTTAGCTGTGATCAGCTACCTTCCCTAGGCCAGGCCAGGCGAGGTTAGCTGGTGTCAGCTACCTTTCCTTACCCGGGCCAGGTGAGGTTAGTTGGGGTCAGCTACCTTCCCTGGGCCAGGCCAGGCGAGGTTAGCTGGTGTCAGCTGTTGTAAGCTCAGGAGCCAACCACTGCCATTTTCTGAGACCAAAACACTCGTGGCTGTATCTAATATCCTCTACCCTACAGCTCTGTTTTGGGCGACAAATGACCTCGGTAATTCTAAGGAAGGAAAGATTCCCAAGAACTAACATGTTAGATAAAAGCTTAATTTTCTAGTTATGTGTAATTGTGTAGTGAATTAGTCGTACTAATGAAGAACAAATTGCTGTTATTACCAGCGTATAGGCTTTTGTGTAAGGTTATCTTTTGACATCAAATTTTATGCATTTAATTAAGGTTGTTGGCTGTATTTATTCTATGTTGTTGATTGATTTACTGTATGTTTATTGTTGTCTTTACTGAACATTGTTGTTGCTTTGATTACAAGCTGCATGCAGTTTTTTACTTCACGTTTTTGGTTAAGTTACAGTATCGTGATGTACTGGACGGTTGTATTGCCTGTTTGTTGCCTAATGTATTTACTGTACAAGCCGATTTAGTTATCAGGGTTCAGCAGTTTCCCGTGCCACTGGAGGGAAGGTGAGTCAGTCCACGTTACTCATGTTCTGACACAGTGAAGGTGAAACCACCGTAGACTGATGGGGGAGGGGGGAGGTCACGTGGGCTGGGCTCCACACACCATACGTCACGGCAGCGGAACCTGCTTCCTAGCTGGCTATTGGCTCAATAGTCATGGTATCAGCCAGTGGGCCAATATCCCAATCCTTTTTTTTGTATATGTAAATGGGTGTGCCCTATGTCAACTATAAAACATGTGAATGTGCTCTTCATCGACTAGAAAACATGTGGGTAAGCTCTATATCGACTAAAAACATGTAAGTGTGCTCTATGTCAACCTGAAAACGGACAGGGTGGGTAGAGACGTAGTCAGGCAATGACATAATAACGCAATGGTGGAGCTCTATATTCACACTCCGTGACAGGCAGCCTCATTAATCCTATGGGCGGGCAGGGAGGCCAAGGGTCTACTGGCTCTTCGTGGACACAAACAGTATTCCTCTCTTCTGATCACACACAAGTAATCTTGGGATGAGATAAACTCTCTCTCACCTACAAGGCTGCCCACCTCAATAAAAGTGTGGACTGGTTTAGTATCCAAGTTACCCTCGGCATTTTCATTTTGATAAAGTCACAGTAACTGTTGGCCTTCATGGGCATTAGGTGGTGCCCAGGGAAGGAGTCACAAACATTAAGGAAGCAGAGAAAGACTAAAGAAGGCGACGTGGCACCGTGAGTCCGTTGGACCGCGTCCTCTCCAGCCGCTCCATTGCGGTAGCCGGTGATGGAGCGGTTCTCCCTCTCATTCCGGCACCAGCCATGTCCCAGAAGGGTTCAGTCTTCTCGCCCATGATCTTTCCTCTTTCCTTAGAGGATTCTTTTTCTTCATCCTCTAAAGTTATTGAGTCGTAGGTCAATGATTCCTCCTAAATTCGACACTTGCTCCTTTTTCTCGCACCGAACACATTTCTTCTCACGATTTGGACTTCTGTGGCGTCTCTAAATGGGGCAACAGCGACCTAACTAATCCTTACAGTGCACAAGAGTAAGGTCCTACCCATATCTCTTTTCTAAATCCCACTCATTTCCTCCTACCAACTTTTAAAGCACACAAATTAACTCTACAATAACATAAACATGTCAGGCTCAACCATACCCCCCACTCTAGCCTATCCTCACATATTTAACGTTATGAAACATGCTTCCCAGAAGCTGGAGATGTGTTGTTGCGGCAATCATTTGTCATCTGTGAAGCTATTCCATATCGACAGGTGTTTCATTTTGCCCTGCACAGAGCACTGCTCGTGGTGGCTTTCCTTCAATCTTTCTTCTCGATGAAGTGGAGTGAAAAGCCTTACACCTTATCAGCTCACCAGCTGTCACTTCTTTCCAACCGCCCAGCTGCTTTCAAGAGCTGTTTGCCTGTATCCTGGCCTCACTGACTTAGACTAATGGTAAGCAATTGGTTGCTTCTTCCCATAATTTGTGTGAGGAGACCAACCAAACGAGGATTGGCCGTCATGTATTTACCTCTTTCTTTCCTCGCACATTTAGGGTGTGGAATCATCTACTTTCTTTCCCCATCCCCTCTTCCCACACTTTGCCACACTGAGGAACTGAGATAATATCTATACATTTATCTATCTGTTTAACTTTCATCTCATCTTTTCAACCAACGTTGTTTCCAGTGGGCCATCATCACACCCACGCCATGTCGAGGTTGGCTCACAACCTCTAGTTCCTCCACTCCTGCAGCAGGTGCGTCTAGGCGTGTAGGGCAGACCGTGCCACTAGTCCGCCCTGGGCATTACTGAGGCGAAGGGGGCCGTAGGAGCTCATGCATTACCTGCAGGAGGACGTGTCGGCCCGCTGGCCCGGGCTAATTATGCAGGTGAGAGGCTGGCCACGCCTGCATTAACACTTTACTGCTACATTACCTCCCTCGGGCACCAAGGCCCCGCAACGCCAGGCAGTTACGGTTTCAATGGACTCCTGCATTATGTGGAGTTCGTCCTTACCGCCGTTTGACTGCCAGAGTTCTTGTGAATCTTTGATGAGATATCCATCCACGGAGACCTCGCATAATGGTACGTGCTACTGTCGAACGCCGACTGTATGGCACATAGTCGCATGCGTCACCAGTGAGATTTGACTCTTATGGCGTGTGACTTGATTCCTCCTAGATGAGATGAGAAGGTCATATGTTTTCCCGACACTAGATGGAGGGCAAGGTCACGGGTGTGGAGGCCTGGCGCACACCAGCCTCGCCATCCACACACTGCCATTGTACAACTCCTACCAAATGATTCATCCAATGCGCCTTCCATACATCTCTTACGCTATTTCCTCATTGAAATCCCTTGTGTACGGTTCGGCTGACTACTGACCTCGCGCATGTCTGCGTGTTTACGTGTGTGTGTATGTGTCTCAAGTCCGTTGAACATGGGGCAAGTCGAGACCTGGTATAGACGCTGGCCTTGCCAGAACTGGGATAAAGGAGGAGCGTGAGAGGAGGGAAGTTCAGCAGGAAAGATGGAGGGGTAAAGGCACAGGCTGAAGGAGGAAGAGGAGGAGGAACTAACGGAAAGAGCAGCGGTGGGAGAGGCCTCACGGCCCTGAAACATTAATAGGAGTATAACAGGCTTACTGCTGCTGGACCCGCCTATACCCGCCACACCAGGTGGTGGAACCTACTATACCCGCCACACCAGGTGGTGGACCCTACTATACCCGTCACACCAGGTGTTGGACTCTACTATACCCGCCACACCAGGAACTGGATTCTATTATACCCGCCACACCAGGTGCTGGACTCTACTATAACCGCCATATCAGGTGCTGGATTCTATTGTACCCGCCACATCAGGTGCTAGACTCTACTATACCTGCCACACCAGATGCTGGACTCTACTATAACCGCCACACCAGGTGCTGGATTCTATTATACCCACCATATCAGGTGCTAGACTCTACTATACCCACCACACCAGGTAGTGGAACCTACTGTACCCGCCACACCAGGTGCTGGACTCTACTATACACGTCACACCAGGTGCTGGATTCTGTTATACCCTGCAACACCAGGTGGTGGATTCTACTATACCCACCACACCAGGTGGTGGAACCTACTATACCCGCCATACCAGGTAGTGGAACCTACTGTACCCGCCACAACAGGTGCTGGACTCTACTATACAAGCCACACCAGGTGGTGGATTCTACTATACCCACCATACCAGGTGGTGGATTCTACTATACCCGTCACACCAGGTGCTAGACTCTACTATACCCGCCACACCAGGTGCTGGATTCTATCATACCCGCCACACCAGGTGCTAGACTCTACTATACCCGCCACACCAGGTACTGGATTTTATCATACCCGCCACACCAGGTGCTGAACTCTACGATACCCGCCACACCAGATGCTGGACTCTACTATACCCGCCACACCAGGTGCTAGACTCTATTATACCCGCTACACCAGGTGCTGGACTCTACTATACCCGCCACACCAGGTATTGGACTCTACTATATCCGCCACACCAGGTGCTGGACTCAACTATACCTGCCACACCAGATGCTGGATTCTATTATACCCGCCACACCAGGTGCTGGACTCTACTATACCCGCCACACCAGGTGCTGGATTCTATTATACCCACCACACCAGGTGCTGGACTCTACTATACCCGCCACACCAGGTGCTGGATTCTATCACACCCGCCACACCAGATGCTGTACTCTACTATACCCACCTCACCAGGTGCTAGACTCTACTATACCCGCCACACCAAGTGCTGGACTCTACTATACCCGCCACACCAGGTGCTGGACTCAACTATACATGCCACACCAGATGCTGGATTCTATTATACCCACCATACCAGGTGCTAGACTCTACTATAACCGCCACACCAGGTGCTGGACTCTACTATACCCGCCACACCAGGTGTTGGACTCTACCATACCCGCCACACCAGGTGCTGGATTCTATTATACCCCGTAACACCAGGTGGTGGATTCTACTATACCCGCCACACCAGGTGGTGGAACCTACTATACCCGCCACACCAGGTGGTGGATCCTACTATACCCGCCACACCAGGTGGTGGAACCTACTATACCTGCCACACCAGGTGGTGGATCCTACTATACCCTCCACACCAGGTGCTGGATTCTATTATACCCTGTAACACCAGGTGGTGGATTCTACTATACCCACCACACCAGGTGGTGGAACCTTCTATACCCACCACACCAGGTGGTGGAACCTTCTATACCCACCACACCAGGAGGTGGAACCTTCTATACCCGCCACACCAGGAGGTGGACCAACCTATATATATCACACACTCGGGTGAGTTCCTCTTACTGTGTAGTCTGTACAGTCCAATCCCTCGGGACTGTCCAGGATTACGGAAGTAATTTCTTTTTTCGCTTTGTTATGTCGAAGGCTCTGGCCACACGCGGAAATCCTCATCGAAGCCACGTAAAAAAACAAAAAAAAAAGGAAAAAGCAGGGATTACAGGGACAGGGAAGGAAAGAGGAAAATATGAAGCATATTCAAAGTGTTTTAAACACTATTGGAAAATGAACAGACGTCAATGTTACCCTTGTGTCTACATGTATAGGGAAGGGTCTAATCTTCACGGCTGGTCACTTCGCGTAGGGTTGAGGTCCATAGCACAGAGAGGGTCAAGATATGTGCATGCAGGTGGTGCTTAATCATGTGTACATTAACATATACATATGCATATGAACCAGTTTTCAAGACAGATTTCTTATTTTTTTCGGTGGGGGATAGGAAGTTGCAGATCGTCGCTGTGGATAAAAACTAGAGGGTAAGTAGTCCAAAGCTTAGCGGTGTAAGAAAAGAGAAAGGCATCACAACGGCCCACCTCTGAGCTGCCAGAGGCCACCGCACATAAGTCTCGTGACTCAGTGGCGTGCACACAAGCGGCTGACTCTCTGGAGCTCGGGGAGTGCACCTTCGCGTCACGCCCAGCAATGTCATACGAGAGCTGGAATTTAGCGTCTACAGTCGAATGGGGAAAGATTACTTCTCAGTTTCCGTAGTTATCAATGCTTTTCTCCGGGCGCGTTTCCCAGAGGGAGCAGGAGTCTAAAACTTTTTTTGACCGGTCTCGATGACTCTGTGTAGACCATTTGCATCATACGGACGAGGCAATTTGACAAAAATAAAATAAATTTTCAAATGACACACGAGAGCAACTCGATTCTTGCGGACGTCGCGTCGGGGCAGATGGCGTCCTCCAGGGTGGCTACTTGAAGGCTAAGCAGTCAGGGATGACGCCTGGTGCCTAACCTGCGATGGATCTTGAGGAAAAATATGAAAGTACATTCTTTGTGAGGTGTGGTGCGTGCCACAGGGGTGGTATGAAAAGGTAAATCATCTTGAATTCATGTTTGTCCTTCCCAGGTGTCGGGCGGGACATTCCGAACAGACACGGACGATCTCTAACCCCACAGTGATGCTCAGGTGTCAAATCTCCTAAGAATCAATAAGAATCATCCAGTATTAACTAACAACGAAGTTTAGTCATCCCAGCACTATTTTCTGATAGCGTACTCGAGCGTATGTAGTTTTCCACACGATATTCACTTTCACTAGCAATGGTTGTCCCAGCGAGGTCTCTCCCTTATCCCCTCGTCTTTGAGTGTTTTAATTTACCGATGTAATAGAGAGATGAAAAGGAAAACAGAGGTAATTTGTAATACTGAAGAGAGTTCTGATGATGAATTTCATGTAAGGCAAATGTCTACAAGACAACGGATCTGTGAGACATTAGCGTGGCTCATCTGAACTGTCGAAGGGCTCACGGGTGATCTAAGGTAGTGGATGCTACTGGATGCTGCTGCTGGATGACGGCAGAGATATGGATGTTAAAATAAGTCTAACCTTTTCTAAGGATTTTAGTCAGCTGTGATCGCTGAGTTGGGTGGGATATTGGGTGGTAGGTGTTATACGCCATAGTATTTCAACAGCTTCTTTATATCTGTGTCTCCTGTATATGTTCAGGGTGTCCAAGATTCTCATGTATGGCGGTGAGGCGTCCGGCGGTACAGGCTGGTTCAGCTATCCCTGAAATCCTGTGGTAATCTGGCGCCAATGAGCTGCCCTTGACGTGGAGTTACGTTGACAGGTCCCAGGAGGAGCGGCTTTACTGAGAGGGTGATCAAACACTGAAAGTCGTCAAAGATTATGTGCCACAGATCTTTTCAAACACCATCGCCGACGACCCCTGCCAGGCTCGAACCCCTAAGACTGCTTTGCTACGTGATCTAACCCGGCATTCTGATGATCTTGCACGGGTGTTTATAGGATCGAAGCGATTGCTTGCCCACTGGTGCACTGTATTGTGAAGTGTGACGCTTTGTATGAAGGTTAGTTCCCTCTGTTGCTTTTATTCCTTATTTTGCTTCAGCTGCCGTTTCTTGGCGCGGGTGGTGGTGGTGGTGGTGGGGGGGGGGCGACAGGAGGCTGTGGGTAATGTTTTTACGTTAATCACTATGTCGGTAGGATGTTTGTTTGTTTGTTCTGTTATGTGTTGAGTTGCTGAGTCAAGGTATTTACATTCGTCAATGGCGTCCGGATCTGTTAGGGTTTGTTTCTTGTCCCTGTCCGAGGCTTGTGGACTGGTGGTGACCCTGGGTGAGTGGCGGAGGGACATGTCACGTACCTGACCCGTCTGTAGTATTACAAACTGGCTGGTGCAACAGAGAGTTTGATGTTTGTGTTATATCAACATATTGTCTACGTCTCTCGCTTTGCTACTCTAACTGTATAGAGAGTAAAATGGTGGGGGATGAAACGTGCCTCAGTCAAAGGCCATTCAGTCAAAGGCCGTTTCGACTGAAAGAAAACAAATAAAGGTAGACTTTAATCAGACAATCTTTTTTCCCGGTTCAGCAAGCGGCTCGGAGTTAAGTGGTAGCTACCTGGGTTTTTCCTCTCGTGCATCATGGCGTATACCATTACAGCAGTTAATTAAATTTCCATTTGTTGCAGGGTGTCAGTGAAGTTTTTCCTGGCTCGGAGTGTGGGGCATGGATGGTTTCACGTGTTGATCCGACGTTTAACTGCCCGCCTGGCCGTACACGGCATGACGGTGGCGTGCGAGGACGCCTGCAGTTCGTCTCTCGCTTATCTCTCGCATGTGTGGCGGTGTTCGGAGCCGACAGGAATCTTGAATGATTTCCACTGTGAACAGTCATTCCTTGTGTGTCGTTTGACTACGTCGGACTTACAGCAAGTTGTGAGGCGAGTGAACCGCCTTAGGTTTACTTTGACGTGACGTTATATGCAGCCTGCATAAGCTGAACCCAGTTGGCGGGCTCTGTTGGCCATTTCAGCCGTGTCCAACTGGACTGGGTACGTGTCTCGTCTCGGGAGTCTACAGATGTCATGTTAATGTGGCATACATCATAGTCTCGTTGACTCTTGACATCAATAGCGATGGACTAGCGCCAGTTTGGCTTACAAGGCTATGTGAATTTTGCCACACCGAGAGCCCTGTCGGGTTTGCCCCTAACCATACCAACGCTTGGTTCGCCGTAACTCCTTCAGGTCGACAGCTCGAGTCCCTCTTGTCAGTAAGGAGCTGCAACGAAGAGGTTCTTCTGACCCGAAAACCGCTGACCTGCCCTGGTTTCTGGTGGGGACAGTGGAGCGGGCCCAGCGTCTGGCCAGGTGCCTCCCCGGACAAAATATACGACGGCAGGTACTACCGTCGCGTCCGGCAGTGTGCTGCCACCTGCCGTAGGTGAAGATTCTATGACGGTGCGAGGCGTTCACCTCGCCATAGAAGGTACTGCCGATAGCTAAGTCAGGTCATAAAGGGCATCATTCACGGAGCAAAGAGGCCAAAGATGTATAACATTATCTCGCCGCTGCGGGCAAGGAGGAGCGTAGGACTGACGCGTTCGCTCCTGATCGCCCCTGGCCAGGGAGGCCCCACAGCCACCGACAACCCTCGCCACAGCCTCGCGCCTCGTGTTTTCAGAATATCAAATCCAGGGCGTGGCGCGGCTCCCGGCCGGGTAAACTATGTGACATATTTTTCGAGTACTCCCGCTGAAGGCAGCGTGTCGCACGGGGGTAAAAACTCACCTGCTTTTCACCCACACATTTTAAGTATTATCCCAGCGTGGTGAAGGTGCACGGCCTCATCCCTTAGGAGGAGGTCTGATGGTCAAAACCTGATGAGGGACCCCTGTGAAGGGTGTCTCTCGGAGGACCCCTGTGTTAGTCTCTCGCCCTGGGGGTCTCTGTGCAGTATCTCATCAGGTGAGAGGCCCGTGATAAAGTGGTACCAAAGGAGAGATAGCACAACTGTATCTACAGTAGCAGTGCAGAGGAAGAGACGGTCGCATTATCACCCATCGGAATGGTGCAGGGTGGGGGGAAGATAATGATACTCTGACCTATCAGAACGGCACAGGGGAAGAGACACGGGTACTACCACCCATCAGAACGGCACAGGGGAAGAGACACTGGTACTACCACCCATCAGAACGGCACAGGGGAAGAG
>JAYMFT010204085.1:0-11622 GCA_038088735.1 Panulirus argus | reverse complement strand
AGGTACCCATTTTATCGACTAACCCCTAAGGGTGGATGAACAGCTGGGTTGACTGTGGATTGAGTGCAGCAACCAGGATTTGAACCTATACGCTCAACCCTGGGTGGCCCGTGAATGCGTCACAATCAGGAACACCAACCCCTATACCCCAGGATCCCTTTAAATGGGCTTCTGCAACTTCAAGGCTGCACTTCATGCTAGAGCAGGGTAATGAGGGACACCTCTGGAGCTCAAGATATGGTCCTTGAAGAAACTGTTCTCCTACCCATCCACTGATAGTAATACATTCTTGCTAAGGAAGACTTATCATTCATGGTGTATCCACTAGCAGGCAGAGTCAGTAACACCTATAACTGTATGTGTATGTATGTGTACTGTATATGTATCCATGAGTATATATATGGGATATGTGTATTTTAAAGGAAAAAATCTCTCAGAGTTTTGTTGTGTCCAGATCTAATAAATGCCTGGGAGCTAGGATGTCACTGCTTTATATTTGGGATGAAATGATCAAATCAATATCAAAGTCCTTGACAGGCACAATAGCAAAGTTACTAAAGAGCTTTCATTCAAAAGTTTCAGATTACCTACACAAATTGTTTATGATTACAATATCATTTATGAGCAGGCTGAAAAGAGAATAAGGTCTTTTATGAGGCTTTCAAAATTAATGTCGCATTCTCTTTTTGTGGAGGAAAAGGGAGATGAAATAAGCCATCCTTACTTTATGATTCATCCCATATCAGCAACTCAATTGGTAATCCAACATTCAATGGATATATTTCAATCCTCAGTGTGCCATTCACTATCAAGTTTACCTCTACTTGGGCAAAGAAAGATATACAGCCCAAACTTCTCACAGTATTCATACCTTATAAAATAAACAATCCAGCTCAGACAAAACTGAAATCAGAAAACATATCCAAACCCTAACCTAATCAATGAAACGCAAATTGCAAACTGGCACTCTTTCCTCAACAAAAATGAAACACGGGATTCACAGCAACTCTGGTGCATGTTGATGAAAATCTACGCTTACTGCACCAACCCAGTCCTTATTCATGAAACATTTCTGACTTATACTATTGACACACCTTCTCCCAAAGAACACACAAACATGCTCATAAGACACTACTCAAAACTCAAACATAAATCTACCTTACCCCTAAACAGCAAAGTCATGAAAACCTTTGACAAAATAAATCCCGAAAAAACTGCCCACCCATCCCTCACTCCCACTGATACAATCAATACAATCATACCCCTCAAAAACTGTACTGCAACAGGCCCTGACAATATATCAAACTTTTACGTAAACACTTGGATCCAGTTGCAATCCTAGCCTTTACAGGCATGTTCAACCACTCCTGGCTAAACAATTAAATCCTTTACATCTAAAAACTTGCCAACATAATACAGATCTTAATGTCCTCCAAACCACCCAGTATCCAAACTATAAGCAAAACTGATCCACAACAGAATTAAACAAAAACTTCTATTCTCACCCACACAACATGGTTTCAAACCCAATAAATCAACCACTACACTACACACTGACCTCATACAACATATACATGATATTTTCAACCAGTCACAACCCCCTCCTGTCCAATACTAGTGGCCACAGACATCAACAAATCATTTCAGCAAAATGCCAACCATTCCAGGTATCACATACAATACACACATGACATTCACTTCTCCCACACCAAACACAACACAAAAGCAACAAACAAAATGACATTAGAATACTAACTGGCAACAGCTTTAGTTGAGAAAAAGAAATCCTTAGCATCCTCTACAAACAATTCATCCACTCCACTCTAAACTATGCCTCCCCTGCCTGGTCATCTACCTACTCAAAAGAAAAAGAAAATAAGCCTGCATATCACACTACATAGACTCAGAACAATCACCACTTAGTTATCAACCACAAACAATCAACATCTATAAAATAAAAGAAAGATCCTTCTTATACAATCCTACCCCAACATGCTCAGCATTCATTTCTTTGCAACAGCACTAGATCCCTTCCATCTAAACCACTCTATAACTAACGATCTACCTCCACATAGAAACTAAAAGCCTAATCCTGCCTCATACTTCAGTGACCTCTACTCAAAGATCACCTCATCCCCAATAAAGACAACATTGACAAAGCACAAACACTAAAATGACCCATCAAGTACAATACAACCATCCTCCCAATCCAGTCTTAAACACCTCCCCACCAGATATACACCTACCTGAAACCAAACTCCCCAGACATACCTGCATCACACTATCCCATATGTGCCAAGGACATCTCCCATCCTTGCAACAATACAAACATCGATTCAACATATCCCAAAACCCTTATGCCGATGATGTAACTACCATGACAAAGATGCCAAACACTTGCTGCTCAAGCGCTTCTTACTCTCCCCACATAGATACACACACATCGCTATAATTACTAACTTATGGTCCCACCCAGTGGATGTGGTTGGCTTTCTGAGCACTATAAGTACACCATAATTCAAATTAATATCATAGGTCATGACAGGATCAATACCAAATATACTACACAGTCTTCAGTCTAAAGTTTCAGTTTACCCAAACAAGTTGACCTCAGAAAAGTTTCTTTAGCATAATTGGAGTATCATATATATAGGTAAGTACTCTGAAGAGATAATATGATTTTTTTCTATGGCTTTCAAAATGAATGTCACATTCTTCTAATTGTGGAGGAACAGGGAGATGAAATAAGCTTTCCACCCTTTAAGTCTAAAAGCCATCCCATAATAGCTACCCATTTAGTAATCCCATATTCATTAGCTGTATTACAATCCTTTGTGTACCATTTACAGTCAAGTCTGCCTCTACTTGGGCACTTCCAGCAGCATTTTTAGCAATGCAGACATAGCTGCCCTGATGATGTGCCTGAACAGGGTCAAGAGTCAAGATGCTGGTCCGTGACCCCACACTAACGATTTGAGTGTCATCTGTGTTGTCAAGCTCTGCACCATTAAATATCCATGTGATGGTGAGAGGACTGTCACCTTTTCGAAGGACACAATTAGCCTGAGCCAAGTCACCCTCATAAAAAGCTTCAGATGCAAAGTCTATGGGCAAAATTTGCGGTGGTTCTGTAAGATAATACAAATTTTGTAGTGAATTTCAAGTACAGTTCCATTCCACATATGCCATTCTACTCGTGTGTGTGTGTGTGTGTGTGTGTGTGTGTGTGTGTGTAATAACAATAATAATAATAATAATAATAATAATAATATAATAATAATAATAATAATAATAATAATAATAATAATAATAATAATAATGATAATAACAATAATAATAATAGTAATAATAATGAATGGTTAATTGCACTTTGGCAGCCACTGAGTTGAATATACATAGCTGAGTTATTACAGAACTGAGAGGTCATAATAGTAGCTAATCAATTAGCAGAACTGAAAGCTTATAATAAAAATTAATTAATTAATCATAAAAGAGCTTAAGATCATGGTAGGGCTAGATATTTCTATGCATTTGATGAGCAAGTGTGAAGTACATCTGCAGAGACAATGTGGCTGATATAGGAAGTATCACAGAGCAAATTCTATGGTTTATACATTATGCATTTAGTCATGATTATTTGAACATCAAGCAATGAATAGTTAGACTTTGGCTGAATTACAGTCATACTTTTGTTGTCGTGCATTATGTATTTAGTGGTAAGCATTATGTGATGAACAATTTGACTCTGGTTGAGTTAAGGTAATATAATAGTTGACATACTCAGAAATAAAATGGAAACTAAGTTATTCGCTTACTAAGATGTGCACTAGTTCATGGATTGTTTATGACATTCACAATGGTAGGTATGGTACTATTCTTATATCTGTCTGTACAAGCACTGGTTGGCACAAGGTGGTTGTTGTGACAGATGGTGGTCAGTGGAGGTGGGGCATAGGGGTAAAGGAGGCCCTGGTGACAGGGGTACATCAGTAATTTATTACCCAACTGCCTTTTGATTTGTCAGAGAGGGTGAGCAAGTTCAGTGAGATGAGGGCCTCTTGGTAGGTGATGTGAGATGGACCCAGGATGATTCTGCATGCTCTTTTCTGCATTCTTTCTAGCTAGTCCCTCTGTGTACCTATCAGGGAGGAGGATCAGGCTGGGGAGGCTTAGGTGAGCTTAGATAAAATGAAGATAATTCAAACATTCCTGAGCTCACATGGTGGGATGCCAAGAGTGTATGAGGACGTTGCTGGCACTAGTATATGTCAATGTCACGGTGCTTACACTGAGCAACTGCAGCTCTGACCCCCTAAACCAGAGGTAAACCTACTTGAGAACATTCTCACTGAGTCACTTGTTCACTTCTTCACTGGAACAGTTATCTAATATATGCTACTTCACAATTAAATTCACTGGAAGTTGATAATTGTGTTTAAACAGTATGTTCAATCAGGAATAATCCAATTATCCAGCTGGAGGGGTAGTTCAGGTTGAGTGTTGATCTCAGGCGGCTACAGACTGACACTGACACATGTCTGTGTCCATCGAAGGTGTGTGTGTGAGAGTGTGTAATTATCTATTTGCAATTATGTATTTGTACTGTACAAGGAAGGACTTTTACATATACGGGGCTCATCTCTTGAACATTCTCTGTTATCAAAGAACTTCCAAAATTTACGCATGCTATCTGCATAAACCAGATCATGACATATCTTATTCCATTCATCCACCATTCTTATACTGTAAGACTCTCCTATACATCTTTTTTAACAAGTTGCTGCTTAATTTCATATCATGTCCTACATCTCTTGGAGTTCTGTTCACTGTCTACATCATCAGACTATTTTAAAAACTGAAGAGTTGTGATCAGGTCACCCCTCATTCTTCTCTCTTCCAAAAAGAGCAAAATTAAAGCCTCTAACTTTCTCTGTAAGACATTTCCCTTAATTCTTGTACCATCTTTGTTGCCCTCCTCTGGACCTTCTCTCCCAACTCGTTGTGCTTCTTGTCTGTCTTTGTTGCCCTCCTCTAAACCTTCTCTATTAACTCTTTGTACTCCTTTAGGTGTGCTCACCAAACCTGAGAAGTGTATTCAAGTTTTGGCCTTATATGTAAGATATGGAGAGCTTGCTTAATATTTCCTTTTTCATATACTTCAAAGTCATTCTACTATTTACTAGCAGTGGCTTAACTCATTTTACTGATCTCCTAATGTGGTACTCAGGAAAAAGTTAAGGGACAATGTTAACTCACAAGTTCCTCTAACATAGAAAGCTGAATCTTATTTCCTGCTAGATAATACTCTTTCCTAACCTCATTCCTTTACATTTATTCAGGTTGAATCTCATCAATTAAGTATCAAACAAACAATGATATCTATCAAGGTTCTCTTGTAAGCTGATGCCTGCTTTTCACTTCCCTCATCACCTGCAAACATATTCAGGTAGGAATCAATACCTTCTGGAAAGTCATTCACATAAGCCAAGAAGAGTAATGATTCCAGAATAGAACCCTACAGCACTCCACTGGTGACCTCCACTCATTTGGAGGAGGTTCACTGACATGTCGTTTGTTCCCTTTCACTAAGATAATCAGATAATCTACTATCTACTGTAGGAGTCTCCCCACCTTATTCCTGCCTGATGATCCAGCTTCTTAACCAGCCTTCCATAAGACAGAGAGTTAAATAGTTTTTGGCAATCCTGATCTACACAATCCATCAAGCCTTTCCATTTGTATAAGACAAAACTCACTCTCTCGTAGAAATCTACAACGCTCGTTACACGACTTTGTTTCCTTACTACTGTGTTGCCTCTCACTTAGTAATATCTCCTCAGTAGAAAGACATCCATTTCCTTTATGACTGTCTGTTGTTCAGTTCCTCTTCCCAGTCTCCTTTGCTGTAGATAGGTGCTATATGATGTTTGCCCTTTTCTACTTCTTTGGAAGTGTGACTTTCTCCTGCAACATCCTGAACAGTATTTCAAGTGGCTTATAAGATGCAGCTGCATAAATCTATAGCACACCTAGTAAAAATTCATCAGGACCTTGAGCCTAGTGTAATACAACACCTTTTAACATAGTATTCTTTTAATGTCTTTTCTAGACAACTTAATGCTTTCTGTCTTCCTCCCCATTCTATCACATTGGTGTTGGGGCTATAGTGAAAACACTTTTAAACTTGTTGTTCAGTTTCTTATATATCCTTAAATCATCCACTACAACTTTTCCCTTTAAATCCCTTTACCTCTTTAGCTGCTCTTTAACTGATAAATTACTTCTGGTGAATGTATGGAAAAGTTTTTCTCCAACCTTGTCCACAATATTCTTTTCAAAGCATCTGCATTCCTCCTTTCTCACCTTATTATACCTGCTTCTTGCTCTCTTTTATCTTACAAATTCTGAATGGTTGGAGTGCCACTTATATGATCCAACTCAAACAGTGCATAATAATTTTTTCCAAAAAGGTGTATCATGTATAATATTGATAATATCCATGCTACTATGTGTGAAGATCAGTCCTTCTAATCCTTGCATGTTCATCAACATGCTCGTAGAGATCTTTCTGTATACACTCTAAAACTTAGTCTTCATGGCCCTCTGTCACCTTGAGAAACCAAATTCCCCATCTCTTTATAAATGAAATCCCCCATTATTACTACCTTACCATCTCTGAGAACAGAATGTTTTTCTGCTTCATGTACCATTTTGATTCTACCCTTCACTGTTATCACTGTACACTTGTTCTAGATGTTAGAATTCTTTATAGGACTTTATATCAAAATAAGCTGATTAATGCCCAGGACTGCCAAATGTCACCATTGTTCAATTATGAACGATATATAAGGGTTACATTATGGTATTGGTACTAGCAAAAATAATGACTGTGTGCACATGATAAATGTTTGAAAACAAATTATAAATAAAAACAATCATTTTCAATGATGATATAAAACGAAATACAAAAAGCTATGGTACTCACCAGTGTATCTGGTCAGAGCAGCTAAGATAATCAGACCCAACATGCCTTATAATCAACATCTTCACATCCAAACTCTTCCTTTTCCATGGTTACTAGGCCACATTACTGACACTTCAGACCTCTTTCCAGATATCATTGGTAAACTGGGCTCACAAGGGTAGGCAAAACTAGGAAAAATGTATGACTGGAATGAGAGTGATAAAACAACACCAAAGCAGCATTAACAAAGTCATCTTTGTAATATCAGTGGCACTACACACTTTTTTTCCTATGGTTATTCTCTCCATTATGTACTGTCTGAATAGGCCATCTTCCAATATTTGGAAAGCTACTCCTCTTCCTCCTTTGTCTTTCCTTTCCCTCCTTACTCTCATATATTCCTCTGAAGAAAAAAGACGAGCTCTTATCTCTTTAGAAAGCTTTGTACCCTCAAATCCAACAAAATCGGATGTATTTTCCCTGATACAGTCCTTAAATTCCAGCTCTTGCCATTTGTTACCAATCCATCTGCATTTGCATAAATTATTTTCGTTCTGATATTACCAGCAGCAGACATTCCTAACTCTCTGCAGTATTGGCAAGGTATTCTGCCCTCTTGCCTCATTTAGTGTCCCATTTTTTGGCTTTCTGACTGTATTCTTTGCTTTCTTTCCCTCTCTTCCCTTGGTCTATCATATTTGACAAATATCCCATTCAATTCCACTACGTTTTTAAGTTTCTTTGCAAGCCTTAGTACCTCATGGCAAGATGACTTCAAATGCAATGTAACCATAACAGGTCATCCCCTTACATTTGATTTTAACCACCAACATGTCTCCTTTCTTTTACTGTATATACTGTATATGGCAAGTTCATACCCTTCAGTAGTCTTTCAATGAGCACTTCCTATTTCTTTCCCTATCTTCTTTATCTAAAGTACGATCTTTCCACATAAAAAAGTAAATGAACAATTTACTCCTATTAGCCTCCTGGTTTACTTATTTTTCTCATTTTTGTGCTAGTCACTTTATGGCTAAGTCCTTCGGTGTTGATTTGCCAAAATTTGAGCATCTGACTTTATGATCTCTCTTTTGCTAACAAGCACTGATCCTATAGGTTCTACAGTTTTCTACCTTTTCATTCTGTTTCTAACAATGCATATTTTTCTTTCTACAGTTTCATTCAGTTTCTTGCATACCTCTGTTTCAATGTCCCAAGGTCTCTGTCCCACTGCATCAGTCTTAATAATATAAGTCTGTTGACCAGCCCCAGAAACTGCTACTGCTCCCCATCCCTGCCCAATATTTTTAATAGTTTCTGTACTTTGTGTTATAGGCATTTCCTCTAATTCAACAGCTTCTAGAATGTCTAGAATAAGTCTTTCTGACCTTTCTTGCTCTTCAATCATTCTGCCTTCTTTCCAGAGGTTATATATCACTTGGATATCCTAAGCTGAAGAGATTCTAGGCTCATGCTCTTTGATTAAATTTTCTAAATTCCACACATCCTCTACCACCTTGTGCTTTGATTTGTGGCTGTGTGATTACTATTTGTGATTACTACTTGCATATTACGGGAAGAGAATATCAAATTCATGTTTCCCCATCTTTTAACCCTGTACATGTACCATTTCTTTACTCTTATGTGTACACACACACACACACACACACACACACACACACTGGGAACAGGCACTGAATTATAGACCAGTCTCTTTGACAAGTATGGTCTGTAAAGTTCTAGAAAAGATTATTAGAAACTAAATGAATGACAATTTACAAAAGGCCAAGAGTAACAAACCTCTAAGATTTCTACGAGAGATGAGCAACATCTTAGACAAATGGGAAGGCTGGGTGGATTATCTGAACCATCAAAAAGCATTTGACTGTTCAGCAAGAGACATTGATTGAAAAGCTGGATCACCAAACAGGAATAAGGAGAAAACTCTTGTAGCAGATAAAAGATTATCAAGTGGGAGGGAAAAGAGGATGAATGTCAGAGGAGCCTTCTTGAACTGGGTTGACATCACCAGTTCAAGAACCAGGGTTCCGTTCTGAGACCAGTATTCATATTGATCTGTGTAAATGGCTTGCCTGAAGGTATGGATTCCTACCCAAATATGTGTGCAGATGTTCAAAAGGTTATAATGTAAGTGAAAAGTGTAAAGGGTTGCATTACTTTACAAGGGGATCTTGACAAACTCCAAAGTTGGTCTGATACATGGTTGACGATATTCAACTTGAGGAAATGTACAGTAATGAGGTTACAGTGAAAGAAGGCTTCAGTACGTTTATTATCTAGGAGAAAAGAATCAGCAGGAATCTGCATGTGAGAGATTTGGGAGTCAACACTGTCCCTAACCTAATGCTACATTTTCAACTTAAAAGAACAGCAAATATTAGAAAAGCAATCAAGCACATAGATGATGAATTATTCAGCAACCTGTTCACATTATACATATGGAGAAAACTAGAATTTGCTTTGCAAGTTTGGTACCACACCTAAAGAAGCACAAAGAGTTAATGGAAAAAGCCTAGAGGAGGGCAATAAAGATGGCACCAAAATTAAGAGAGCTGGCTAGAAGTTTGAAATTCATCCACATTCGAAAAGAGAAGAGAGGGGGTGACCTGATCACAACCTTTAAGCTTTGAAAACAGGTTGATGACAAAGACTTGAACTGTTCTTTGAGAGATGTGGGGACAGAACAACCACAGTATCAGCACGAAAGATTAATGAAGTAAAAAGACTGAAAATATGGTTAGTGAAGACAGCACACATAAATTCAAGAAGCTGAATGACAATGAATTTTTAAGGGATGGGTCCCTTCAAGTGTAAGTCTCCTTCCCTGAACAGTACAAATGTCTAATAACAAATAAGTAAGAACACATACATCCCATCCTAAGCCAGGTAACCATTTACTGACCAGCCCAAAGAGGAGGATGAACAACTGTGTTGGCTATGAGCTGACTGCCATGCCTAGGATTCAAACCTGAGAGGGTTCATGCATGAATCATTATTACTATCTATCTATATTGTATGGGAAGGGAGTTTTGCATTCTTGGGGCCCCATCTCTTGAGCATTTTCTACTATCAGATATCTTACATTTATGTAAGTTCTCTTCATTATCCATGCCCTCAGTCACTTTATTCCATTTATCCATCCCCATTATGCTATAAAAGTAACTTTTTACATCTTTTTAATAATTTTCTTGATATATTGTGTCCTCTGGTTGTTCTATCCCTATAACTGTGGAAGAGGAGGTCACTGTCCATGTTATCGATCTGTTTTCTGAACAATAAAGGTTGTGATCAAGTCACCCCTCACTCATCTCTCTTTCAAAGTGGGCAAATTTAAAGCCTTTAGCCCTTTTCTGTAACCCAGCACTCTTACTTCTAGTGTCAACTTTGTTGCTGTGTATATAATTAAATAGGTCACAGTAAGGGGAGGGAGTTTTACAATTGTGGGACCATATCACTTGTACATTCTCTACTGTTTTACAACTTCAAAAATTTCTGTATATTATCTGCATTCACAAAGTCTTCAGTCAAATTATTCCATTTATCCATCACTCTTATACTATAAGAGTACTTCCTCACAACATTTTTAACAAGTTTCTAGCTTAATTCTATGTTATGGCCTCTAATTGTTCTATCCATATATTTATGGAAGAACTGTCCGTCATCAACCTGTTTCAAAAACTTACAGGTTGTAATAAGGTCACACCTCACTTTTCTCTGCTACAAAGTGGGCAAAATTAATCAAAGCCTTTAACCTTTCCCTGTAACTCAAATCTCTTAATTCTGGCACACTTTTGTTGCCCTCCTCTGGACTATCCCTACTAGCTCCTTGAGCTTCTTAAAGTACACTGACCAAACTTGAGAATATTCTAGTTTTGGCCTTTTGCAGAATATGAACAGCTTGCAAAATATTTCCTTAACCATATACCTGAAAGCTATTTTGATATTTGCTCGCAGACACCTTGTCGCCTTAACTATTCTCTTAATGAGGAATTCTACCAACAGGTTGGGATGATGTCATCTAAGTCCTTCTCTTGTGCACAGAAATCTGAAGTTTATTGAGGGCTTCTTTCACTTTGTCCCATCCTCATTACTTTATACATCTGCTCAGGGTGAACTTCATCAACCAAGTCTCAGATCAATATTGGGGTCTGTTTAGGTCCCCGTGCACCTTGATGCAATCCTCCTTATTTCCACTTCCTTTATGACCAATGCATCATCTGCAAACATATTCAGGTAAGAGTCCATCCACTCATGCAAGTCATTTACAGAGGTCAAGAGTAATTGTCCCAGAGTAGAACCCTGTGGCACTCAGATGGTCATCTTGACCCATTTGGAGAAGGCTCCTCTAACTTATGTTATCTGTTCCCTTCCACTGAGATAATCCTCAATCCATCAAAGGAGTTTCTCCTTTATTCCTTCCTGGTGATCCAGCTTCTTAATCAGCCTCCCATGTGGTAGAGATTCAAATGATTTCTGGCAGTCCAAATACAAACAACCCACCCAGCTTTCCCTTTTGTCTAAGACTGAGCTCAGTCTCTCATGGAATTCAATGAGGTTCCTTATATACATACACACACATATATATATATATATATATATATATATATATATATATATATATATATATATATATATAT
>JAYMFT010204074.1:0-11622 GCA_038088735.1 Panulirus argus | reverse complement strand
TAATAATAATAATAATAATAATAATAATAATAATAATAATAATGATAATAATAATAATAACAATAATAATAATAACAATAATTATAATAATAATAATAATAATAATAATAATAATAATAATAATAATAATTATTATAATAATAATAATTATAATAATAATAATAATAATAATAATAATAATAATAATGACAATGATAATAATGATAATGATGATACTAATAACTTTAACATTGATAATGATAATAATGATAATAATAATGATAATGATAATAGTAATGATAATGAATTAATGATAGCGATGATGATGACGCTAATAGATCTGACAAATATGATAGCAAATTAGGACAGACAGGGCGGGGACGTTGTCGACATTCACATACACAGAAATTAAGGCCAATTTGAGCAAAAAATCACCCGTGAGCAGGATGATATGCTGGTCATAACGGTGACATGTGTGGGGGTAGATGTGGGTACATGCTGGTGGTTGGACGTGGGGAAGAACTCTGCTCACTAGGTAGATCCCTTGAGGCGGTTCTGTGGGTGTGGGGGGTGCGTGTGTGGGAGTGCGCTGGGGGTAGGCGTTGGCCGAGCATGCAGGCATTTACGTGGGCGCGGAGCCGGAATGTGGATGTGAGGCGGGCGTGTGTGGGCGTGGGACAGGAATGTTGTCTTGAGGTTAAAGGTTCGTGCATGCGAGGCGGGTGGTGTGTGGGCGAACCCACGGCGTGGGGGCGTGGGGGAGTGGGATGGCTGTATGGGTGGAAGGGGAGGAAGAGAGAGAGTGTGTGTGTGTGTGTATGTGTAATTACCTACTTGTGATTACCTGCTTGCACTGTACGGGGAGGGCGTTTTGCACTCTTGGGGCCCCGTCCTCTGAGCATTCTCTATTAACACTCAGCTTCTTAAATTCATGCATGCTGTCTGCATTCACCTCAATCATTTGTTACGTCCTCTAGTTGTCCTGTTCCTACGTCACTCGGAGAACTGTTCACAGCCTACGTCATCAATCTGTTGTAGAAACTTGGAGGTTGCATCAGGTCACTCCTCACTTTTCCTTCGTCCAAAATGGGCAAATGTAAGGCCTCTGTCGCTTCCCTGTAACTCAGCTCCTAGATTGATCTTGGTACCATCTTAGTTGCCCTCCTCTGGACCTTCTCTATTAACTTTTTTTTCTTTTCCTGTGTGTAGGGCAGGGTAGTAGCGTGAGTGTGGGGAGGGTTGTGGGTGTCATAGGGCTTGGTATGTATGGGTTGAGCGCCCCAGGGCGTCCCCAGAGGTGCTTCCTATGTGCCGCCGCCGCCCCAGGGGTGTTCCCTCGTTACGCAGTGTGGGCTCCAGCCCAGCATTCCCTGGCGGCACATGATCAGGGCAGGAGGCCGCGCCCTTCCCATTACTTTTGTCCTTTAATGGCCTCGTTTGTCCTCCCTCCAAGGGTGTATTCCTGTGTGATGACAGACAGTGTGCAATGCTGGTACATGTGTGTTCTTTTTTGTTATAGTGACCGACACCAGGGTTCCGCAGGTGTCTGTGTACCTGATTATTAAAGGAAGAAAGGGTATAGGAAAGAGGAAAATACGAGAGGAGAAAGTGGATTCCACAGTTTAGCTGTTCGAGGGAAGAAGGAGGTATCATAATGGCCAATCCTCGAGTGGCCGGTCTCCACACACAAACTGTGGGAGTAGCAGTGAGACCCGTTCCTCGGGTCCAACCCTCGAGAGCAGGGACAAAAGCAAACAGCTCACGATGAGACCGTGCTTTCCCCTTGGGCTTATGTCAGCCGGGTTGCTTGTGACTCTAGGGAGAAATGCGCCTTAAAAGATGCCCTAAATCCTTGGCTGCACAGATGAAATATTATAATCATTCATCTGTGCAGCTCCATAGCTCTTCCGGCAGCATTTCCGACGCCAGTTTGCTATACATAGAATACTGAACCGCCTTCGGAGGCGAGAGAACAACACCTAACTAATGGGTCAGCAGTACACTCTGGCTCTGGTAAATGTAGAGCAGCGTAGCGGTGGTTGGGGAGAGTGATGGGGCGCTGTATTGTATGGCACAACTTTATCTCGTAACTGCTCCTGTCCGGTGTGGAAACATTCCATATTAGTATGTATAAATGTCCAGGCCCGCCGCGCCACTACGAGTAGTGAGTGATATTGTGTCCAGCTTAAGTGTGGTATTGGGTGATTGTGTTCACGTGATATCACTTTAACTAAGTCAGTAAACTACAGGCGAACAACTCACATAGCTATCACACTAGATGCATTTGTACTGAAGCTGTCATACCTCCTCTAGACAGGAGAGAGAAGTTCTGATCGAAGAGAACATTTGGTTGGTGCAGGAAGTTTTGCTAATGGAATACAGTAATATGTTCCACGAGTTAGAGGACTATCGCTCAAATGGTGAAAAGAATGGAGCCTTTTAAAGGGTAGGTGCGTACATAACCACGCAAGAAATGGAGAGAGAGACCCTTTTTTGATACGATACATGAAATTGAGCCTGTACTCAGTTTTTGCATGTAGTAGATGCATTTACGTAATAAAGAAGAGGGTAAGCTTATGTAATGAATAATGAACCAACACTGGGGTCTGACAAAGACCCTTCGTGACCCCTGTAATCCTTTTGCGCCAACGTTACTCAT
The DNA here is from genome assembly GCA_038088735.1 of Panulirus argus. Lineage (NCBI taxonomy): Eukaryota > Metazoa > Arthropoda > Malacostraca > Decapoda > Palinuridae > Panulirus > Panulirus argus. The sequence goes on along the minus strand of JAYMFT010204074.1, from coordinate 8,984 downwards.
GATGCACAGTAAACCAGCCACTGACTGACTGCGGCATAAATCTTATCTGTCATCCTTCACCGAGCATTCTGCCCATTAGCGTCCTCGCAGGGCGTTCCGTGTGTCTCTTACCTGAGGAAACGCTAAGCATTCTTCAGAGACATGCGTCACCTCGATGGTTTTCAGCTATTTTGTCGTAGCTCGCAGTTCATCGTGGCGGGTCTGTTTATGCCCCAGCAATTTTTTGGTCGTATGTCAGTCACTGACACATGATTTTCGTGATTCTTTTTCTTTTTTTTTTGGTGCATCTGTTGCATGTGTTGCATAGAAGGAATCCATCAGTTCGTGTGCCACTCATTGTCTCTCAAGATGGACACACTGACATGGGAAGACATGGTCGCCCAGAACCTCAGGTGCAAACACCCGTTTCAAAAAGCTTCTCACAAGAGGCTGGCTCTCTCTCTCTCTCTCTCTCTCTCTCTCTCTCTCTCTCTCTCTCTCTCTCTCTCTCTCCACCGGGACACGCCATTTACCCCGTTCTCTTTGATCTCGATCAGTATTCCCGGCATTTTCCCCACGTACGCTCTAAAGTATCGAGGCGGAGGTTGACAACTGGAGTGTTCGTGTTTACACAGCCACGCTTGGGTACACAAACATCACCCGGGTGATTTATGGTCATGCCACGTGTTCGTAAGGGCTTGGCGGAGGCGAACTCCGTTCGGGGAGAGAGTCTTCCCTTTGTTTACACACCGCCTGGCTTGTTAGGCGGACACCAGCGAGTAATTTCCGCGGGCGCGACGTGCTAATGCCTGGTAATCCTCGGGCTGGCCCCAGGTGTGTGGGGCAGGGACGGCGCGTCGCCCCTCGCCGAGGCAGCAGCTGTCTCGTGCCATTAGTTCGACTTACCTGCCGCGGGTTTTTAGGGGGTCCAAGTCCTCCAGCGTCGTGCGCTCTGGTGGCGAGGGTGACAGGCGCTGTGGGGCTGTGGGGAGTAAATGTTGAGTTTGTGATGTGGGTTCTGGCGGTCTCGCCTCTCTCAAGACGTCTGTCTCCCTCTGCGCTCTACCTCCCTCCTTCCCAAATGTGACCCATTCTCTTCCTCATTACTTGGCTCTTTTTCCGCGTGTTTTTTCCCTTACGTCTTTCCTTCAAAGCTGTCGTTTTCTCGGTCCTCCTTCACAGCTGTCGTTTCCCCTGCCTTCCTTCATCTCACAGCAAAAAGGTTTCGTCTGCATCATAATCTCACGGATGTAAGTTTTCCGTGTGCCTTCATTTCTCAGCTAGAGTTTCTTCTGTTTGTGTAAACCGCATAAGTTTATTTTGCCCCCGTACCCAGCTGCAAAGGTTTAATATTTTCCTATACATCACAACTTAAGTTTGCTCTTGTCTTTGTCTTACCATAAAAAATGAGGTTTAATATTTCTCGAGAACTGGTTGTTATGATGGCTCCTCCTTCCATCCTTCGGAGAGCAAAGCTGTAGAATTTTTTTTCTTCTTTAGTCTTTCCCTCTTCATATAACCTGTCTTCCTCTAAGAGTCAGGTCTTCAAGCACCCGTGGAGCCATGATTAATTTCTGTTTCCCTTCGCTTTTACTTTTTTCCTTCACCTGAGATGGCTTTAATTGGGATATGTTTTGCCCGTGGTCTGTCGCTCAGATTTACTCTCTTTCCCTCACTGTTCAAATGTATTCTTTCCTTTAATATATAGTTAACTTTTGTTAACTATGGGTATATCAAGTCTGTCCTCTGCATTACTGGTGGTGTCTCTCTGGTTCTCTCCCGCCCACCTAACACGTGTTCTCTCATTGTTTTCCCCACATCTGGGGGTCTCCAGTAGTTGTTGACCTTCAGTGTTCCTGACAGTCCACTTAATTTCCTTGCATGTGGCCAACTTGACATGGTCAGTAGCATACCTCCATCAAAGCCATGTCGGTTTAAATGGTAAAATGATAAAAAATGACGAGACGCCCTGAGGGTGAAATGAATGCTCTTTGGGTGCTTATAGACCAGAGTCTTGAAAGCGGAATGGGTTCAAGGAAGGGTGGAAAGACGACAGAAGTGTCATAACTAGAAAGAAGCCAGTTAGTGTTGTATTGATTTGTTCCGGTATCCCCGGCACAATTCATTGTGCACCTCATGTTCATCCTGTGAGCGGTAGCGCAAAGGGATTACAGGGGTCACAAAGGGTCTTAGTCGGACCCCAGTGGGTTGATATTACATAGGATGTTGCAAAGTTGATTCATTGTATACGTTTCACTACACGTTGTAGGGTTGTCATGATCCTGCGTGAGTGGCTATCAGAAAAACCTTGCCGAATTGACAAAAACCGTCACCATTACCTCCAGCAGGATGTAATAGGTTCTTTGGGCGGGAGTTACCCTGTGTGCATGTGGCGTATAACGCAAAAAGTCGCATCGTTTTGTGTGCGTCAAAAGCCAGAGCGCAGAGCAAACAAATGTACGTACAGACTGGGGGATTTGAGTAAGGATAAGACTGATGGCTAGTGATGAGGCTGGACAATAAAGCAGAAGGCTCTTCTCATCAAACACCACAACAGATAGACACAATGTAGTAAAGCAGAAGACTTTTCTCACCAAACGCCACTATAGATGGACAAAGGATAGTAAAGCTGAAGGCTGTCTTCCCACTCACCACAATAAATGGAGACAAACAGGACGGTAAAGGAAGATCCCAAGGTATGGTGTACGTCTTTCCTTCACAAGGAACGTTTAATATTTCATCCTGCCTGTTTATTACCCTCATCAGAAAGCTGTAGGAGGAAGGTGACCAAGGAGAGAGGTGGGTGTTTGGCTCCTTAGGTGCGCCAACATTACGCCATCATCATCTAGGTAGGAAAGGTGGTACTTAGCTACCGGAGGATTTTGCCCACGTCTTCATTAGACTCTTGCTACTTTACGAGTGTGCTAACGCAAACAATAGACGGTGTCCATTAGGGAATTCTCCATCATAAAACGAAGACGGACGTCTTGCCATTGATTTGATAAGAATGCAGATGATCATTACAGTTTTAACGTGAAAAGAATTGTCGTTCTTCGTCTTTGCCCGAAAAGTTTTTCATCGTGCGACTGCTTATCGGGCATTGTCATAGCAATTAGTGTACTGGACGGGACTATGTACACAGAACATTGACGCTAATAAGATTAGTAACGTTTATAACGTACTGTATCTTCCCTACTGTACTTTGTTCGGAACTTGTACGTGAAGTTACCAGGAGTGTAAGATTGTGACGCGTAGCTTTTACTGGGGTTCTGGAAACCGTCGCGCAGAATGCATCTATGAGGTTAGTAGCACTTGATATCACGGCATCTGATGAAAATGTACGAACAGTAGACAGCGTCAGTGTTAACAGTCTGTTGTAACGTATGATAAACCCTGTGGAAGCAGTGTGCCTTGATACGCAAGATATGTACACAACGATTGCGAAATCTTCTTTGTCGTCGTCAAAGCTCACTGTTAACTGTCCTGTGCTTACAGTCAGCTGGTGAAATGTCCTGTGGCGGAATGACGGGTGGCGAAATGTCCGGTATGACACGCGCTGTGTGGTGGCGGCTTGGTTGGTGGTCATTTGTTCAGAGGCGTGGTACTAAACGCCTCCTCGTGTTGTGGTTTAAGTTGTTCTTCGGCATAGCCTTTAGTCATTCGGTTTTTGCCAAATTGTCTCCTCCAGGATAAGGGGTTTCCAAGGCAGTTTATATACCCCCATATGCATACATATAGCGGGATGTTCATACTCCATACATGTATACATTTACGAGGCATTTCATACACTGCAGATGTAGGAAAATAAGTAATGGCCAAGGGGAAGCCGTGACTGGGGAGGTAAGCAGTCTACCTAATACATCGTTAAGCTTCGCGCCTGTTTTATTACCCAAGGTTATGGCCAGCCATTAGGAGAACCACGTCGCGCAAGAGTTTTTCTTTTTTATGGAGGTTGTACTGGTGGCTGTAATGGCAGGTGGCGAGAGCCAGGCTTAGATACTCCAGCATGGTGGAAGGGAAGAGGAGGAGGGTGACAGGCAGGCGGGCGGGTGGGCAAGCAGGCTCCTGACCCGACTTGCAGCTTTCTCTTTATTGGTGCTTCATGTACTCGTGTTGCCTCTCCAATGTCGTGGACTGTCATATGCTTTTAATGATTGTCACATACGTACGTCAGTTGTTCTCTTTCGTCTGATGTACTTACACAAAGGGTCTTGTTTTGTTGTGAATTACATACACTAGTATTTTTGATGACACCATTGTTTTGTCTTCACGTACGTACACTATTGTTTTGTTATCACGTACGTACATTAGTATTTTGTTGTCACGTACATACACTAGTGTTTTATTATCACTTAAGTATACTAATGTTCTGTTGACGTACGTACGCCAGTATTTTGTCGTCACGTACGAACACAACTGTTGTCACGTATTTTCTCTTGTTATTACTAACATGATACCTATGTTTCATTAGATTTTTTTGTACATCTGTTTTTATGGTCATGGCTGTACATTTGTCTTTCTCATTACTGCCTAATGTTAGCAGTATGGGGAGTCACGTGTGTTTGCGTCACCAAGGGAAGTAATAGCAACACGAAGAGTATTATAGATCGAGTGTGTCGAAACGTTTTCCTTTTTAATTAATCTCAAAAGTTCCAGCCACACACAAAAATCTTCAGGGAGGCCAGACCTAAGAGAGAATAAACTAATGGCTAAAGAGACAGAGAAGTAAGGAAAGAAGAGAATATAAATCTGAAGAGTTTTGGGGAAGTGGCAATCATACTTTTAAAAAAAAGTACGGGTTCATAGCTGTTGAGAAAGACATGAGAAACTAGAGAGGAGAAAGTAGAGTTGCAAAGCTAAACGTTGTGGGGAAAGAACACATCACCACAACCCACCTTTAGTATTGCCACCGGTCACACAGCAACAATGTGACGCAGTAGCTTGCTGTACACTACGTGTTGAGATAATGGTGGGGACGCTCAGTCAGCCAGTTGCCTGTGGCTGAAACTGGTTTTAAAGTCTAAAAAGAGGAAAGAGAAGCAACATTTCGACGTAAGGCAAGCGGGTCAAGGTTGGAGTCGGACTGGGAAAATTTTAACAAGTCGATTTACTGTCTATATTAAGTACGTAGAGCTAGAACCACCTTAGATCTGAGAGCAGTACTCCATTACAAAAGGCGTTGGGGTGTTTTCCGCAATCACAGCAACTGTTTAGAAGAGAAGAATTTTCAACCTATGAAGAGGACCAGTCAGATTCGAAGAGGAAGATTTAGCTATCTTGTGTAATGTGAGGTGTCCAAGATATATTAGATGTTGCGGTGATATCAAGTTTGATCGAGTGGTGGAATTACAGATAACAGGGAAGATGGGAGGAACTGCTTTTTATTACAGATCTGGAGTGCTGAAGCTGAGAGCAGTGCTACATTTGGTATGTTCGATGTGTTAGTGAGGAGAGGAATGGTCTGTGATCTTAGGTGTTAAATCTGAGAGTGGTGCTTCATGCGATGCATCTGATGTGTTAAAGCTGAGATAAATGCTGTGTGATCTAGGGGTTGTAAAGTTGAGAGTGGTGCTTTGTTTGTTTGGTACATCTGATGTGTTGAGAGCTGAGAGTAACGCTGCGTGGTCTGCGGTGCTGAAGACGAGGTTGGTGCTTTATGTCAAAGACCTGGCATGGAGATACAGACCACCGACGACTTAACATGATGACAGACACCTAATTCTCTACTGCTATTCCCATATATGCTTGGTGCTAAAATATTCCTGCTGGACCCTGACTCCACATCGGTCATACTAAAGAATTCTTTAGAGAAGTAGACGGGCTTTTGAAAAGAATAATAGTGAACACAGACATTTATTAGATTCGCGAGAAAAATATATCGTATCATTGCGGGTGACGGCCGTCAAAGCCGTCAACGCTCCGGCCAGAGAGCAAGGACGCGAGGTAATACGTGCAGCAGGGAATGTCCTCACACCATGGCTGAGCTGGTCTCCCTAAGCTGTCCTGCAACAGGCAGTGAGCTGGATTATGATCATCTGGTGACGGGGAAAAAAAGGAAAGGAATTCAACTTCACCAAATTAAAGGGTTGAATTCTTGAGACACGAGTGAAATAATGACATTTCGTCGTACTGAGTGGATTTACTGAGCCTAACTCTGGCTCTTGTCGTTAGGTTGGTCAGGTGTATGTTCGGTCCTGGCCACTGACAGGACCCTGGAACTAACCTACGCCTGACCAGGATGTACATCTAGTCAGTGCGGTGACATGTTGTCCATGTTCTCGATAGCCGAGGTGTACTATTCAACACAGTCATAAAGTAGGGTTAGATTTTCAGCAGGATGTGTTTTTCATTCTCCTTTTCCGTGAATAAGAGAAAAGATATCTACAAAATACGTCATGAAAACTGCCTATTCTTCAAATTATGACCAGCACAGAGAGGGCCAGGGGCAGGGTGAGACCCCAACGTTTAGCTTAAAACAACTAAGGCTGGCGGCGGCTCTGAGGCTGGACGCCGACCAAAAGTTATTGGGATCGAGGGGGGAATGGCTCCATGTGTTGCCCGGCACCGTAACTTTGATGTTCAGGGGCTCTAGGCGGGGGCGGTGGTTCGTATCCCATGATGTTCAGTGGTGTCGATGGCGAGATTAATTTGATTTGTGCCGGGAACCCCGGCAAGTTTATTGTGCACCCCATACTCATCCTGTGAGCAGTAAAGCAAAAGGATTACAAGGGGTCACAAAGGGTCGTAGTCATACCCCAGTGGGTTGATATTACATGAGTTGTTACAAAGTTGGTTCATTGTGAAAGCTTCATTACACACATTACATAGTCTTCCGTATGGTAAGTTTTACCAACTAGACGCAAAAAGTGGATACAAACTTAAGATTTCAGGTATCTTGTTATTAACAATAAGGTGTTGTGACATGTCTTGCAGGGTTTGTTTAGATCTATCCCTAAACGGCTCTATTTCTTCACATTCTAAGACACAGTGTTCTAGTTTGTGTCCAAATCTTTGACCACAAACTTTAAAATTCACATGATGAACATCTCCAGATAGGCCAAAGCGCCAATAGGACCTGTAGCCTAGCCTTAGTCGAACAGTTAGAACATCATGTAATCTGCTGATATCATTACTCTCTCCATATACATGTTTTACTTTACACATTTCACTGTGATGGAAAATGTTTTTATTTTTATCTTTGTGCTAATCTGAACTCGTCTTCGTACTTCAAAGAGGTTTGTCAGTTCTCCTCTAATTACAGTCTGATGGGGAGATTGTTGGGTCTCATGATGTTCACGAGCATAAGAAGGAGTAAGTGGTTCAAGCCCCAGCCCAGCACACTGATTTCCGCTGACTCTTGTAAGAGGGTTATAAGTTCCATCGTGGTCCTCGTACACGATGCATCGACCAGGTTCAGTTTGTTCTCCTTTAGCGACTGAGGCAGGATTGTGGTGGTGTCTGCATTTGAACTGGTATATATAAGGACTGAATCACCAGCACGGTCATGTTTTTCTGGGTGTCCATTCTATGCTTCTCCGTTCGATTATGGGTAAACATACGTAACACAAATCACCGTTGTTAACATATTCTAATCAAAGATTTTTGTTGCAAACATTTTATCAATAAAATGCTTTAGAATACCAAGAAGTGGAACTAATGTAACAATTATTTTTTGTTCTTCGTATAACGAAATTATGGATGTAATACAAAGACTTTTCTTTGCATATCTGTTTGTCTCTCGATAAGGGAGGTCTGTTTGTTAGACGACTCTTTTTTTATGGTGCAGGCTCCAGTCACGGACAAAAGTCCACGTTAAAGCCGGGCCTTAACTGATATACAGATAATCATAAAAAGGAAAAAGAAAAGACAAGGGAAAGTAGTTAGAGAAAGTGCGAGTATTTGTAGGAAGCGAAAGACCTGTCTTTTGAAATGTGCTAGGTCATAGTTATTAGGAAAGACATGGGAAAGCAGAGTTCCTAAGCTTCGACGTGCAGGGAAAGAAGCAGGTATCAAAACGGGACGTTTTCATATAAGCACAATCTTCAAACAGCAGTGAGGTTAAAATGCCCTCAAGTCTGTTGAGTGGTGCGAGCGCTACTGACGGAGGACCTGAGAAGCTGTAGCAGGTCCTCGAGTGGAGGAGGTGTTACTTACCTCTCTTCAGACTCAAGTAGGAGGATGCCGCTCCTCCTGCCTCACCACTCACTCCTACCGCCCGCCCGACGGCTTCTGTGGACCATCTGGTCTTGCATTTACATCTTGTTTGGACAACCCAGAGACGCCATTAGTTCTTGTCACGACGGTCCTGAAGCACCATTACCTCTTGTCAAGACGATGCTGAAGCGCCATTGCTTGTGTCAAGACGATGCTGAAGCGCCATTGCTTGTGTCAGGACGATGCTGAAGCGCCATTGCTTGTGTCAAGACGATGCTGAAGCGCCATTGCTTGTGTCAAGACGATGCTGAAGCACCATTGCTTGTGTCAGGACGGCCATTAAACACCAGGTCATGGTGCCACCTGGACCAACCTTGCTCCTTACTTATGTCAACTGTCAACCTTGATTCCTCGTTGGTCCTCTCATTCTGTAACTGTCCTCTAAATATGTGTTAATACACGAAAGCGCTCAGGATCTCGTGTTTCCTTTTCCATGTTCTTATTCTATTTCAGCTGACGCAGGAAGCAGCGATCAAGTATAATAAATAAATAAATATAAACATATATCCTTGGGGTTAGGGAAGAAAAAATACTGCCCACGTATTCCTAGCGTGTTGTAGAAGGCAACTAAAATGGGAGGGAGCGGCGGGCTAGAAATCCTCCCCTTCAGTTTTTTTACTTTCCCAAAAGAAGGAACAGAGAACGGGGCCAAGAGAGGATTTTTTCTCTAAAGCTCGGTCCTCTGTTCTTGACGCTCCCTCGCCAACGCAGAATATAGCGAATATATATATATATATATATATATATATATATATATATATATATATATATATATATATATATATATATAT
>JAYMFT010204063.1:0-11623 GCA_038088735.1 Panulirus argus | reverse complement strand
CTCGGGGTTCTAGGTCCCCACGGGTCCCGGCGCTGGGATGATGACGGCGGGGGTTCCCTTGGCGGGATTAGCGGGCTTAACGTTGGGATAATTCATCCCAAAGTCGGGATTTGAAACATATCAAACTCGGGATGAACAACACATAGCGGTAGTGGGATTTCTTAGTCCCATCGCTGGGATTACCGGTTCTTTGTTCCATCGCTGGGATTATTGGTTCTTAGTTCTGTTGTTTTCATTGCTAATCCAGACAGAGCAATTCCTAACCAGAATCAGTGTAGTGTAATTTGTAAAACAGATTACATATTACAAACTGAAATGACTTCGTAGCAAACACGGTGATTCCGTAACGCGGGATTTCATGTCCGTTTCAGCACGTTAATCCCCTCCCGTTAATCTCTCTTCTCTTTCCCCTCTCTCTTCCCCGCAAGTACTTGTTCCTCGGTCGTTGCCAAAACCATCGTAAATAATTAGCCGGACAGAACCAGTGTTTAGTGGCTGGAAGGTTTAAAACTCGGCATATTAAACCATGCGCGGTAATTTAGCCGCAAAATGAGTGGCTTAAATCCCCTGCCACTTGAACAGACGCTCGTGCACACACACACACACACACACACACACACACACACACATCATGAGTCAGCGCGGTCGCTCTCCTGAGGTCGGGAGCGCGTGGGTTCGAATCCTGGGCTCGGCAGTCGGCCCACACCCAGCCCAGGTGTTCATCCTCCCCTCGGGGCTGGTCGATAGATGGGTACACTTGGCTTAGGCCGGTGTGTATGTGTGTTTGTGTGTGTGTGTGTGTGTGTGTGTGCGTGTGTGTGCGTTTATTCACAGTTGTAATGACATGGTACATATGTATGTACAAGGTTGATTGACGGGGCAACACAAGTGTAATGTCTCTCTCTCCCCGTAAGACACAAATAGTAATCACAAACAGTAATCGCAAATAGTAATCACACGCATATATAATCATACAACAGGAGGAAAGCTGCAGGAATTTCTATGTGCGTGAGAGGTACTTAGAATGCGACATCTTCCCTATCCTTTCGCTAGCCAGAGAGCTTTCACCTCCCGAGGATAGTGAAGAAGACAAATAGTTTGCTGGAAAACGTTAGAATTGCATTAGGGTTTTTCGATCACGTAAATATTTTTCAGCAAGCTGTTCGCGTCTTTCGTGAGGCCAGAACTTGAATATGCTTCCCACGGAGAGCTGATGGAGAAAGTCTATAAGGAGGGCGACAAAGATGGTGCAACAGGAACAGGAGAGCTGAGTTACTGGGAAAAGGCTAAAGACTTTAAATTTACCCATTGTGGAAGAGAGAAGAGCGTTGGGGTGACCTGATCACATTATTGGGTAATGCATTTCATGTAAAGATGTCTTCACAAATGAAATAGATAAGAAATACGAGACACTTATCTGAAAGGATGTAAACAAGTATATTATTTATAGCCTAAGGTTAGATCTTTATCGATTACGGAACTTTGTCAAATGCTCGAAAGATGAGATAAGATAAGATAAGACAAGACAAGATAACTCCCCTGTGATTCGTAATGTTTTAGAATTGCATTGTTCATGTCTCAAAAACTCTTCCTCGTCCTTCACTCTTATTTCCCTCCACTCATCCTTCCCCCCTACGCACCCTTCACAATATTTCAGTAAATCATTTTCGCTACCCCTTTTTTTTATCTTTTTTTTACTTTTCCATCTCTCCATGTCACGTTCATTCATTTCCAGTGATACTTTACTTCACTAATGCCAACACTTATTTTGCCTCGCATCACTCGTTCTCAGTCTTCCTCACTTACAACCACACTTCTTTCTTAGTCACTTATACTTTTTTTTCATTTCACTCAAATCCATGCTTCTCTCCCCACCTCATTCGCTCCTCACTTCCTTCACTTCATTCATTCCCATGCCTCTTTCATTTCTCTCATGAGTCATTTCCTTCTTTTGTTTTCATTCTTCCTTCCCCTCCCCCCCTAACCCAACCCCCTCCCCCACAATCGCCCTCGTCACCTTCGCCTCACCTTCACTCATATCTCCCATCACTCATTCAATCTCCTCCCTTCCTTATCGTCACTTACGCCTCATTGCCTCTCTTCTGCTGACTCATCTCTTTACACTTTCGACCCATTCACTCACTACTCATTTCTGTATTTCATTCCCTTATTCATCACTCTATGATTTCTTCCTTCTAGTTATCATTTATTCATGAGGTTTCTGCCATTCACTCATTATTAGTTTCTCTTTTTTCTCTCTCCTTCATCTCGACTCTCGCTGTACTCATCGTTCTTCTCCTCCATGTACCACCTCCGCCCTTGTCTTCTCCGTCTTCTGGCCTTGTTTCATAGCCTTTCTCGACCTTTCTTGCGAACCTCTCACCAGCTCTGCCCCTCTACCTCCTCTCCACCTCTCACTAAGTCTGCCCTTCCTCTCACTAACTCCCCTCCACCTCTCACTGACCCCCTCCCCTCCCCCTCCTCCCTCCACCTGATACTAACCCCCCCCTTCCTATTCCACCTCCCACTAACCCCTCCTCCACCACTCATTAACCTCCTCCCTCCACCAGTGACTAACCCCTCTCTCCCACCCACGACCCCCCTTTCTCCAACAACCCTCCCTCCCTCCATCTCTCCTCCTACCCTTCCTTCACTCCCTCCCCCTCCTCTCCCATCACCACCCCAACCCCCCCCCCCTCCCCAACCATCGGGAGGAGAATTGATGAGTCATTACAAAGGATATTGATCAAGTTGGTGGATGGATAATTGGGTTAAAATTGTGTCGTTGTGAACAATGAGGTTAGTTCGGGGTTGTTACCTCAACCGCCCGGGCCTTGTTCGTGTGTGTGTGTGTGTGTATGTTGGCGCAAGTCACTGTCTGCCTCTAGGGTTATGATGTCATCGTTATCAACGCCCCGTAAGGGGGCTGGTTAAACCCCCCCCCCTGCCCCTGCCCCACCCCCACCCCCCTCGTTAAGGGTCAGGTCAGAGGCCGGGTCGTGAACCGTCGTGCGACTCAGTCGGTCGTGTTAAGTTAGTCGTACCCGTTAGTGGAGTTACGCCTTAGTGCTCAGGGTCGTTCGAGTCGAACACGAATTTCGTATGTTGTTAACGAATATTTTTTTTTTCTTTTTCCGTGATGTCAAGTGTGTTTTTTTTTTTTTTTTGATGTCGTCTGATGTCACCCTACTAGACATCATTTTCAGTCCAGTATAGCATACCTGACCCTCTCGTCGTACAACATACCAGATGGTTATACTCAGCGAATCATACGATGGTTATAATGTATGAATAACTGGGATGTTGTGAATTGTAATGACCTTATATCATTATGCAGTGAGGGGTTATAATGAGGGCCGTTGTAAAGTATATTGTAGTGTAAGTGAGGGTAATGTTCAGAGGGCTTAAGTGGAATGGCCCAGTTATGTAAAGTGGCGTATGGAACATGGGAGGTGGGAGGGGAGGGGAAGGGTGGTCATGGAAAGGAAGGGAGATGTGGGAAGGAGGAAGAAAGGGAGAGAAGGAGGAGGAGGAGGAGGAAGGGGGAGAGGAAGAAGAAGAAGAAGAAGAAAAGGTCAGAGTAAAGAATATGAGGTATAAAAAAAGATAGAAATTAAAGCATTTATTTGTTCAGGATTTTGATGTAAGTCTTGTCTGAAGTGCAAAATCTGATATCCATTGTAGGAGACTTGGAGGACACCCAGAATATTAAGAGTAGAGGAGACAGTACAAGATAATGTAGGAGAACTTGTTAAGTCTACGGATCTGAACAATCGCGTTTCAGTTGTGTGAATTACGAGTCCTGTTTATTTTTGTGTAATTGCTTTATTTGTAATTTCTTGTTTTATCTGTACCTGAGAGAAAGTGAGTGAGTTTTTCACTAGTAGGGCACCCCCCCATATGTTAGCTTTATCTCTACTATCTTAACTTTTAGACTTATCTGTGCTTGTCCTCGTGTGTGTGTGTGTGTGTGTGTGTGTGTGTCTGTGTGTGTGTGTTTATGTGTTAGAAGATGATATAACATATGACAGTTCCGACAAGTTGGTTATTAGCGATTTTGTTCTCTGTCACTGAGCTGTTGAGGTTAGCTGAGCTAAGCTAACCTAACGGATGCGATACGCTAAGCTAAGCTAGCTTAGCTTACTGGGAGGCACTAAGGTGAGCTGAGCTAAGCTAACCTAACCTAACCTTCCGGAAAATACTAAGCTGACCTAACTTGACCAACTGGGAGACACTAAGCTAAACTAAGCTAACCGTATACAGAAGAGTACTGACCTCTCAAGCTAACCTAATATGACCCACAGGAGGCCAGTGACCCATTAAGCTAAGGGCTGCCTCCCCAGTTGGACTAATTATACATGTCTAATTACTCCTAATTAGCCTTTTCACCCCCCCTCCCCATGTTTTTATATATAACATAAACTAATATGAAATGATCTAACTCGATTTCCATCCAGTATACATGGTGTTTTGTCTGAGGATTGTTTCCTATTTAATGATGCTGTGTTTTCAGTATCTGCTTTTATCTATATCTTTTGATTTAGATTTTGTCTCTAATTGTTTTGATTTTCTAACGACTGGAAGAGTCCGGGGACAGTGGTGTCCCCTCCGGTTTTGAAGATGTATCTATCTAATTATGTATGTATGTATCTATCTATCTATCTATCTATCTATCTATCGTGTTCTTTCTATCTTTCCCTCACCCTTGATTCGTCTCCATCAGTCTAACTTCCTCTCTTTCCGTCATCTTCACTCCATCTTTCTCCCTTCCTCTTCCTCACTCTCACTCACTCTCCCTTCCTCTCACTTTTATTCTTCACTCTCACCTCTTGACTCGCATCTTCCTCCCCTTCTCCCTTCTTCCCTTCACTTCCCTCCTTCCTTCTCCCTTTCTCTCCCTATATCCTCGATTTTCCTTTCCTCCACCGCTCCCTCTTTCATCCCCCTCTTCCCCTCTCAGTCCCACACTCTCCCTTACCTCTCTCTTCTCTCCTTCCTTCCTCTCTTCCTACCTCTTTCTCCACTCTCTACACTTTCCCCTCCTAGCTCCACCTACGCTTTCCATTTTTCCCCTCTCACCCGCTCTCCCTCTCTTTTTTTTTTTGCCCCACTCTCACCCATCGACCCCCACTCTCACCCCGCCTCTCCCACGCTCACCGAGTCATGCAGTAGATTTATATCCTGAATCACTGGTGTGTCCCTGCGGTGCCGATAAATCCTTGTCTCTCCCCCCCCCCTCCCACCCCCCTTCCCACTCTCCCTCGCTCTCACTCGCCTTTCGCTCCCACTCCCACCACTTTCTCTCTCTCCCCTTCGGCCACACCTTTCCCTCTCCCCTTAGCTCACTCCCTTACCCATTACCTTTCCCTTCATCATTGTCTTTTCTCCTCTCCCATTGCCCTCTCCTTTTTAGCTCCTTCCCTTCTCTCTCTCTCTCTCTCTCTCTTCTTTCCCCTCATTCGTCCCCCTTTTCACCATTGTTAATAGTCTTTTCCATTATGTGTTTTCTGCTTCCGTTCCACCTCCTTTATTGTGTTGCAGTATTTACAGGCGGACGGACAGACAGCTGTGGGACGGGGGAACACAGACTAGACGGACTGACATTATTGACAGTAGGGCTGGAAGAGAGAGACGGACAGACAGAGACAGACATGCATGACAGCTGGACTAAAGAACAAAGACAGACAGACAGACAGACAGACAGACGGTCTAGAACACAAGCAGGACCACGGGACGGGACAGGAGAGATGGGACAGGACAGGACAGGGACCCCGGACGGCTATTGTAACCAATAGCATTTTGTCCCGTGGGCAGTAAAGGGTGATGGAGGGAGATAAAACTGGTGCATAAACTAGCTAAACATGGAGAGGGTGGGGCGGAGGGTGCTAAACCCGAGGGTGGGGAGTGGGGAAGGGAGGGAGGAGGTGGAGGTGGAGGAGGAGGAGGGAGATAGCTTCAAGGGTGGAGGAGGAGGAGGAGGGAGGGATCTTCAGGGTGGAGGGAGGGACCTTCAGGGTGAAGGGAGAGATCTGATGGCCGATGTAGGGTGAAATGAGATGGAGATTCCAACTTACATGGCGTGGTTAGAGGCTTTGACCTCTTGTTGTATAAATAATTTAGCTTTCAAAGAGCTAGCGTAGTTGTAGAGGTGACTGGAGCGGCGTAGTTGGGATGCCGTAGTTGTAGGAGGAGTAGAGTTGCTCGAGAATAAGGAAGAGGTGGAGTTCAGAAGAACAGTCTCAAGAAGAGAGAAAGAAAATAGGAAGAAAAAGAAGGCGAAGAAAAACGGTGGAAGGGAGGGCTAAAGAAAAAAAAGAGTTAATGAGGAGGAGGAGGAGGAGGAAGAGGTGGTCCTCATCAGCTGGAATACAGAAAAGTAAAAGAAGAAAAGTAGATTGAAAAGTAAGTTATGGAAAGAAGCAGGTTCCATCAAGACAAAGAAAACGAGAGAACGACGACAAATCAAACAAAAGAAAATGGGTAATGATATGAGAATGAAATGTAGCAAAAGATTAATAAGAAAAGTAAATAAAGATTGGGAGTAAGAGAGTAAGGAGAGTAATAAGGCAATACGTATAGATAGAAAAGATATTAAAGCTAAGAAAAATCTGCTTAAAGAAATGAGAGAGACAGAAGAGAACACGTGACTGAAGAACAAATATAACGAGAGGAAGAACAACGAAATGCTTGAATGAAGAACAGATTACCGGATAACGCGAATTAGAGTGTGAAGAACATCTAGATAGATAGACAGATATATGGATAGATAGATACGTAGCTAGAGAACAGATAAACAAATACATACATACATATCTACGTATATGTATACATGCATACATACATATATACATAGAAGGAAATGTGTGGGCTTCCAGCTATGGGCAAAGGGCCTAGCACAGCAGCCGCATCATCATCATCACTATCATCACCATCATCACAGTAACATCACCACCATCGTCACAGTATCATCACCATCCTCACCATCATTATGACCATCATCACCACCATCATTATCATCACCATCATTATTCCCAACAGCATGATGATCACTATCATCATCACCGCCATCACCATCACCAGCGGCAGAACATAGGAACACGGTCCACTAATCAAGCTAAAGGAGCCGCGTATTAACCCAGAACTTACCAGAGTTTAATGGTCTTTGGGGCCAGGGAGAGGGGAGAGGGAGAGGGAGGGGATGGGGAGAGAGAGCTGGGGAGGAAGGGTGATGGAGATGGAGAGGGAGGAGGAGGAGGGAGGAGGGGAGGGGAGACGTTAGATCAAAGAGGGAGGGAATTGAGGGAGGATGAGACATGGGGTAGAGAGAGAGGGAGAGAGAGAGAGAGAGAGAGTAGAGGGAGACACATGGGGAGGGAGAGATGTAAAGCAGGGAGAGGGGGACGTGTTAGGGTGGGGGCAGGGAGAGGAGAGACGTGGTAGGGCAGGCAGGGAGAGAAGGAGGTGGGGCGGGGCGGGCAGGGAGATGGAGACGTTTTTTTTTGGGGGGGGACAAGGAGAGTGGGACGTGGTAGGGGAGATCAGGGAGAGAGGGGGGAAGTGATGGGGGCGGGCAGGGAGAGGATCTCTTCAATATTGGGAAGGAGGGAGAGGTTTCCTCAGGGCGGACACTAAGGGTGTATTACGACAACCTAATGGCCTCCGGCGGCGGCCAGGGGGAAGGGAGAGTAATGTATGGCGCGGGCCAGCGCCCTGGCAGGGAGCCCGACGCGGACCACAGGTCTATACACGACTCGATCATTGGCTTTGGACGAATTCGTTACCTCGAGGCGTTCCATTTTCGTCCTGCAGGTACGACGGTACGACCCTAGAGCACGACGGTACGACCCTAGACCACGACGGTACGACCCTAGAGCTCGACGGTACGACCCTAGAGCACGACTGTACGACCCTAGAGCACGACGGTACGACCCTAGAGCACGACGGTACGACCCTAGAGCTCGACGGTACGACCCTAGAGCACGACTGTACGACCCTAGAGCACGACGGTACTGCCTTAGGGTACAGTGACCGATTTTCACGAGTCCTCTAGTCGTGTTGAAGTGTCGTACCGTCGTGATCCAGGGTCGTACTGCGTCGTGCTGTCGTGCTCACGAGAACTGACTGATGACCACTGAACGGCTGGACGAGTCATGGAGCCAAATGATGAACGTCGTCATCAATTGTCGATTGATGCGTACACGTGTCGGTCCGTCCGTCCGTCCGTGCGTCTGTCCGTCCGCCTGTCTCTTTAGCAATTGGTTGATGACCATGACTGTCATCCCCCCGTAACTCAGGTCATCAACGATGTCATCAACCAGTCACTTTTGAATGACATCAACCGGGTGTAACGTCAATATTTTTTTTTTTTTATGTTGATATGAAGACAGAAGCCTAAAATCGACGTCATTTACTGAAATCCTTTTTCTTTTTAGTAGCAAAAAAATATGTTAATTACCATAGATTATTTATTGAAGGCTTGATAATAATTGGAAGTGTGTGGTGCACTTGAATTGATTACCCCAAAATATGCGAGTGAAACAGTATGCAGTAGGAAGGCAAGTTTCTATCCCCGTGGCCCGGGCCCCCCACGCACACGGAGGTGTTGCTGAACAGTACTAATTCCACCTGAATGTATCCATCTATAATTTGATGTTCATAATTCACTAAATTATTCAGTCCTCCCGTGAATGTTGAGTTTATAAGTATTACGAATTATTTGTTTGCTATATATTTCGCCCCTCGCTGTGGACATAGATTTGACTGAGAGTAAAGGATGTATGGATTTCTCCGATAGATAGATAGATAAATAGATAGAGAGATAGATAGATTGATAGAGAGAGAGAGAGAGAGAGAGAGAGAGAGAGAGAGAGAGGACTTAGTGTAATATATTGCTAAGTTTCTGCCTTTACCATCTCGAATTTTTTGAGCTCTTGACTCCACTCTGCCATCCCATCCCATCCCATCCCATTCCCCTCCCATTCCAGTTCCCCTCCCCCTCTGTCCCCTTCCCTCCCCCTATCCCCTTCCCATTCCCCTCCCCCGTGTTCAGCATCAGTCCAGTAACAGTGTTGTCTCTCTTACCCAGGGCATGGCCACTGGGGTGAGTACTGAATACCAAGTTCCGTAGTTAGTGGCTTCCTCTGCCGTGCTTGCTTGCTTGCTTGCTTGCTTGCTTGCCTGAGTTAGTATCTGTTGTTGTCGTAGTTACGCTCACATGTATGTACATCCCAGGGGGTTGGAGTGGGGTGGGGTGGGGATTGGGTGGGGTGGTAGATCCAAGTAATAGCCATGTGGGGTTGCGTGCAAATATATAGAAGTACATATAGAAGTTGTTCACATATAGGATGAAACGGTGGGTCGTATGCAACGTATGTTGTTGAAGGAAGAAGGCTGTGGACGTCTCATTCATCTGCTCCGTGAATGACGCACTGAGGGAGGGGCTTGATCAACGCTGCCTGTTATGCCGTAGGTAGTTAGATGCTCGTTTAGAGAGTGCACGTGTGAAGCCTGTTGCTCGATGGATCGAGAGAGAGTCTTGCTTGATGTGCTTTGCTTGCATATTGCTTTGTACAGGGGTAGTGCAGATTGTGTGTGCAGCTTACGGTACCGAAGGCTTGTTTTAACTTCCCGAGCATGACGGTACGGTATGATCCCTGACCGTGACGTTATGGTACGATCGTTGACCGAGACGGTACGGTAGGACCCCCTGACCGTGACGTTATGGTACGATCACTGACCGAGACGGTACGGTAGGACCCCCCTGACCGTGACGTTATGGTACGATCGTTGACCGAGACGGTACGGTGCGACCCTTGACCGTTGACGGTACAATATGACCCTTGACATTGACCGTATGGTACGACCCTGACCGTGAGGGTACGGTACGACCCTCGACCGTGAAAGTTTGGTACAATTCTTAAGATTGACGGTACGTTACGACCTTTGAGCGTGACGGTATGGTAAAAGAGCCCTGAGCACGACCCCCTACGACCCTTGAGCACGACGGGACGACCGCTAAAGCACGACGGTACATCAACCTGTGGGTATAAACGACCTGGCTTTTGAACGCGGCCCTCACAGCTCGTGTGAAAGGTCACACGACCACCTCCAAGGGGTCGTGCCGTCGTGGTCGCGTAGTTAATGCACACCTTGTGGAGAACTGACGACAAAGGGTGGGTGTCAGAGTGGGGGAACCCATGCCTGCCCGCGAGGGGTCGTCTCCGCTGACGCCGGCTCGACTCTGTGTGTGTGTGTGTGTGTGTGTGTGTGTGTGGTACTGGGGGGTTACTGGGAGTTTCTGGGGGAACACTGGAGTAGACTCAGGGGTAGTGGGATACCCTTGGGGGGATGATTCCAAGGGTACACTGGGGGAGTGGGAGGGTACTACTTCCAGCCCATGTTGCACCCAAAGGGGGTGGAAGAGATGCATGAGGGTTGTCTGGTTCCGACCAAACCTCACTCGCTAACCCCAGAGTGTGGCTTCGGAAACCCCCAACCCCCCCAACCCCCATTTGACCCTGGCTTGGGCACGGTCACCCCATGTTCCCTATAAACCCCAGCGGTAGCTTGGGACACGGTGATGGAACCCCCCCCTCAACCACGCTCCCGGACCTGAAAAACCTACGTAGCTCGAACTACGGCGAATCGATTGAAAAGGACAGTCCAGTTGCCTTACGTAGAGAAATCCGACTTAGCGACGGGTCGGCGTGGTTGAGAAACTACGCTGGCTGTCGGGAAGTCAGTGAGGGGAAGGAGACCTCGTGTGTTGTTTTTTTTTTTTTTTGGGGTGGTAATTAAGGAGGTGGAGGGAACTCCTGGAAGCGAGAATATGGGAAGATCTGGGCTGACGAGGAGGAAGAGGAGGGAGGAGGAGGAGGAGGAGGAAGGAAGGAAGGAAGACGTCCTTACGTTGTCATGAGTCAAGGATGGGAAGTGATGGGTCGCTTTGTTTGGTCTGGGAGGGTTGGTCAAGTGGGGGTGGCGTGGGGGGGTAGGGTGAGGGGGCAGAGGTCCGTAGGGGGTCCCCCAAGTAGAGGAGGAGGAAGAGGAAGAAGAAGAGGAGGAGGAGGAGGAGGGAGGAGGTGGTTTGTGGATTGGCCTGACATGTACAACACGATGGTACGACCCCCGTTGAGTGTAGTGGGACGACCCTTGAGCCCGACGGTGCTGTCGTACCCTAGGGTCATACCGCTGAGCTTAAGGACCGAAGGACCGCATTGTCATGGCTTTAGGTTCGTACCGTCGTGCTCAAATGGGTCGTACCGTCGTGCTCAAAGGGTCGTACCGTCGTGCTCAAAGGGATCGTACCGTCGTGCTTTAGGGTCGTACCGTCGTGTTCAAGGGTCGTACCTTCGTGATCTAGGACGAGGTCTTAGTTTAGCATGGACAGAGGGCACATGGCTAGGCAAGTATATGATGCCCCTCATGTCGGGAAATCACATATCGCGGAGCCAAACCCTCATCCGTTTTCTTTGTCGACCGCACACACGTGTGCGCGCGTTCCAAAAAAAATCTCAGAATAATTCCTTTACCTCCATTACTCTGCCATGAAGTGGCTATTTGGCCTTTTGCTTCGAGAGAGAGAGAGAGGGAGAGAGAGAGAGAGAGAGAGAGCACCCATGTT
>JAYMFT010204052.1:0-11623 GCA_038088735.1 Panulirus argus | reverse complement strand
TTAGCGAGGTAGCGTTAAGAACAGAGGACTAAGCTTTAGAGGGAAAATCCTCACTTAGCCCCTTCTCTGTTCCTTTTCCAAATGTATGTATGTATGTATGTATATATTTAAAACCATAGATTAACTGCATTATGTTCGAATATTTAGTGATATAGCTGCTGGACAATTAGTATATTAGGAATGTTGATCTAATGGACTAGTTTTCCTTTTATTGTAATGATAGGGACGGTTGTTTGAATTATTAACTCCTCTCATTTTTTGATATTGTTAGATATACTTTATGACTGACATGGATTTTCCTCCTTTCAGCGATCGATTCCGTACCATGATCAACGTTCTTGGAGACAGCATTGGTGCTGGACTGGTATATGAACTTAGTAAGAAAGAGTTAGAGCAAATGAACATTAATGCTAATGGGGATGTCGAGCGACCATCCAATGAAATCGCTATGGATGCAGTGGAATCCAGCAAAATGTGAGAAAAGGCAATATCCAACTCCCAGTTTGACATAAGTTATACCAGCTCTGCTAACCCTTCTACTTTTCAGCACCAATGTCTTGCCACTAGCAGCCCAGGTAGGGATACACAGCAGGGCTGGATGGAACTGACTTCTTCCCAGCATGAAACTCTTCTTTAGAATGGTGTTTCAAAGGTGTGCAATGACCTCATGCCAGAGGTTGATTGGCAGGTTTCAGAATGATCCTTCTGTGCCCTCCAGGGGTATATATTGTATTTTACATGGGAGCAAGATGTATATGAAATTTTTTAATGTGGGCAACATAGATACTGTGGCTGGTACATCATATGTGTCTGAGACTTCCATACTTTATAAGTGTAAGAAGAAAAATTATCCATTTTACATTCTTTTGATTTGCAGTATTATAAAAATGTTTTCAAATTTTATTTTATGAAATATATAGGTTTTGAATTTCATTAATACCACACCATTCATTGTGCAGCATTTTGGTTTCAAAATATTTTTCTTAATTTTTCCTTAAGGCATTTCCATTCAGTATATCATTTCATTTTTCTGTCATACTAAAGAATCAAGTTTGCTCCTACATGTTAGATTAATACATAATATTAACTGATTTACAGTAATTTTTTTTCTTGCAACTGAAATCATATCAGATTACTAGCTGAAAATGATGCACAACTTGTTGTATATAAAAATGTGCATTTATTGTACATCAAATGACAATATATTAACTAGGTAAAAGTATTTGGTATTGTATAGAAGCAGTTTTGTAATTGTTGTCTTGTTGGAGAGTATACAGATATATATTTGTTGTAAAGTACAGTAGTAGGGCCTCAACCACTGTGTTTGTGTTGGTGTAAGATGTCAGGAACATTCTTTCATCCTCATTTTCAGATGTGTAGATATTATAAACATAGTAATGTGAAACCAAGCAATAATGCCAAATATTGTACAGCCAAAATTTCTGCATGATGTTAAGGACTAGTGACATCCAACTTGTCCAGATATATGGCTTAGGTTTCACATGTCACCTACAATGTAAATATTCAGTTAATATGTACAAATATGTGTATTTAAGGGGCATGAACCCTGGGAGCACATGTTACCACAACCATTCATAAGAGTCCTTGGATGTAGTTTTACTTCATAGTAAAGACAAGCAATATTCTCTTCAGTGATCACTTTTCTGTTATTAGGAGAAGTGCAGACTTGTATAAAACTCTGGCAGGCAGTATCATTCATATCAGTTATATCATTATTAACAGTTAAGTATTTGCTCTTTCTTCATACTAGTTAAGGGATATAGGAAAATCAACCAAAATCAGTAGAGGTGACATAAAAAGCACCTCATTATTCATAGTAACCTTCCAAACAAGGCATAGTTCTAATTGGTTACCATTAAAAGTGTTATCATTAATAGATAATGATGTGTTGGTGTTAGCACTGAATACTGCAATTATTCCATATACTGAAGCATTAGTTATTGTTCCGGAGGAAGAGAAATTGCATCTACTAAGAGGCACAGAACTGTTAATCTTTCTTTTAACAGATAACTGCTTTGTTTTGCAACTTAGCTTTTCATTCTGAAGAACAGTATACAACATCTAGACTATGTTGTGTTCTCTGTTCTTAGTATTGTACTTGTGAAGGGACAAGCAATTCCTAACGAGTGTGTGTATGTAATGTATGTGTGTGTATGTAGAAGGGGAAGGGACTTTGAATATAATAATACAAAATGCTAATATTCCAAGAATACTGAGTTGCTTGCTACCTCACAACTGTAGAAACACAAACAAACCAGTGAGGGCAAATTGTGTGTCTGAAAGAGAGGAAGAAAAATATAGGATCTTCTTATCATAATCCCTGTATTAGTTGAAAACTGAGTGTTGCGCAGTTGTGCTGTGGCTAATGAAGGGATTTATTGTATGAGTAAGAGCAGTTGATTTAGGAGTAAGATTACCTCTCTTCATATCATATTCTACTTCATCATTGTACTTGAGAGAATCCAGTAGTTATGTTTTTATATATCATAGATAGTTGAAATAAATGTTAAGGAACACTTGTGCTTGTCATCAAAAATTACAATTCCACGTAAAGGATCTGATGGTACATCAGATATTTATTATTCAGAGGGTCTTGATATCCTTGTTTGGAGTGGAAACTTATAATAGCTTCCAAATCTGAACTTCAGTTTGTGTAACACATTCAGTTCATTTGAATACACAATTTATAATGTAATCCTTAAGTTCTCAAAATCAAATTAGAAATACTGTATTAAAACATTTTCAGAAGGTTCATATTTTAGGACAAATCTTTAGGGATATTTTTATAACTGAGGGGAAAGCAATGTTCTGTCTCCATAAAAAAAATGATTGCTTCATTTAGGCAACCCTGTCAGTTATACAACAGTTACATATGGAATTAGTCTTAACAGGAAACTTAAAAGCCACTGAATGTGTGACAAATGCAGTCCTCCAAAAACAAGCTGAGACATAAGTTACTTTGTCTCAACATATGTCACAGAATTATCCTGTCTTGACTTTTTGTAAATGTAATTTCTTTGAGGGTATGTCTTAGGCCAGTTTATTAATACAGATAAAGTCTGTATGGGCCAAAGACTACTTTTCTGTCAGACTAGCAACTTTCATCGTGATGATCCAAAATGTGATATGTTAATGTGAAACTGAAAAGACAAAACTGTTAATATGTTTTGGTTAATGGGTTGTTTAATGTACAGTAATCAAATTTTAAGGGCCAGTATTGTAAAGACCCATTTCATTCACAAATTATCAAAAACATTACAAGACACTTCCTTTCTAATCAGCTGTAAGTTAAGCTCAAAAACTGCAGTATAAATAAATAAATTTATAATGTAAGAAGCTAGTGTTTTATTATCATGAAATGTACATAAGGGATGTAACAGTAGCATGAAGTCTACTTTCAGTAATCTAGTGTGGAATTTTATAATTTTCTTTTACCAAAGTCCTCATTCTGATGGTTTGGCATTGGAATGATGTAGTTAGTTACAATACATGAGTTTCATAACCTATGAGTGATATATTAAGTTATAGTATAGCAAGTATTACATCAAATCACCTGTGAAACCCCAGTAATGGGCTTGGTACTCGTGCAACATTAGGCAACATACTTGCTGAACCATATATCTTAAGCAGTGAGCCATCTTGACTACCTGGTCATTAGTATTATCATTATTATTATTATGATTATTATTTTTATTTTTATTATTATTATTATTATTATCATAGGTAGAACTTTTGCACTAAATGATTTAGCTTAAAATCAGATTAAATCATAAAAGTGAGATGAAAAAAATTACAAGAAACTTAATATTCTCACACAAGACAATATTAGATTTCTCCTTATTTACTGAAAGAATGAGATCCTCTGATAAAGCAGTTTAAAATAAAACCAAGGGTCTTTTTTGTAACTTTATGATTTCATTATTACCTAGACAAGAATAAATCCCACTACTCTCCTGTCACGAGACACCTGTACAGTCTGTATTCGCTTCATAATCCTAGAATAAGTCCATAAAGCAAGGGAAAGGTCATGTGAAACTCTGAGGCAAATGTATCTACCTTTCTAATGAATATATATGTTGGGAATTATAAGAAATTTTAATAAAAAGGAGCATGAGAAAAAATATCTTACAAATCTACAAAAAATGTTTACATTGAAAATCAACTCAAGCCTGAAAAATTTATGTATCAATTTACATCTTTTCTTTGGTATGACAATCAACTGAGATGGAACTTCAAGCCCAATGTCATTCACTTCTCAGCAGACTTCTAATTCTTGAATTTTTCAGAAATCATTAGGAAGATGAACAAATAACAAAGAAGGCTCCTTTCCACTGCTAATTTTCCTGTTGCTATGAAATAATCATCCTCATCCCTTTGTATCTAATATATTCCCTTAACATTCAGTGAAGACTAGAAATCGTCTTCACCAACTGAACACTCGAGCCACCCAAGGGAAGTGTACACTTGTTACCCTAACATGATCAGACATTCTGATATTCATATTCTTAAATGAGACGGAAACTGCCAAGGCTGTATCAGCTTCCTGGGTCATTGAGGCCTATATTCATCCACCAACCAGAATGTCCTTAACAACCGAAGGTATTTAGGATAATTCTAAGACCACATACCCTCTCACAGTACATGCAGGGAGTTCCGTGACCGAGTAGAAGTGATCTGAAATGTGGCTGATTCAAAGTAATAGAGGAATTTTGATGTCTGAAAGCATGACTTAAATCATCTAAGAATATTTCGTGTTAAAATAATAATATATGAAAATATGAAGGCCAGGGGCGTGCTCTGAAGTAACAAAGGGGAGTTTGAAAATCGGGGACGCGTTGGGTTGATTAACCAAAAAGTATGTGAACAGTAATAATACCTTTGAGTAAGTCCAAACACCGAAGAAAGGGTTGATATACTTAAAAATAAGTTAAGTACCTGTGAAAATCAACGGAATCCTTGCAAGCTAAGCTAATCTCTCGTAACGGCCGACTTGAAAAGGGCAGAACCCATAAAAATATCTTATAACCTCCCCTTGCAACCAAAAAATATTCTCATTCTCAATATTAATATGGAAATATCCCAGATAAAGGATGTTTTCAACATTGTGCTAAATGCTGGAGAATGTTAACACAAAGACTGCACAGCCAGCGGCTGTTGAGGTTGCCTACCACCCTCCCCATCCCAGCATATCATCAGAGCAATGGTGTTTCCATAACAGACCTCAGCTGCTACGGGAATTTAGGTTAGTTTCCTTGGGTTTCATTGATTCCACGGGTTCTTCAATTACTCTAACGTATGTTAAACCTATTTTTCGGGGCTTGGGATTAAACGCCATGGTATTATCTCTGCTCAACTGCGGCTGGGCTCGGGGGCTTATGTGCCATAATATTTTTTTCTAACTCTCGCTACAACTGGAGCTTATGTATATAGCTATTTATGCTCTCAGTGGCATTCCACGTATTGTTTCCATAGACTATAAAGTACTTTTTTCCTTTCATTAGTCAGTACCTGAGTAAATATCAGTGAAGCATGTATATACATGATCATGAATACTATTTATTTGAGCTGTGTCACTCCAGTACGATATTATTAACATATGAAAACCCCCTAGTAAATTATATTTGTCTGCTGAGAAAACACTCTGAAATATATCTCATATTTCAATATATTATATTTGGAAACTGACAACTTCAAACGCTTGGCAGCGGAGCAACATACGGTACAGTCGGCATACCGCATGTTAAAGTTGTCAACCAGGTGGAGCAGTATATCGTGTTTAGAAATTTACGTTATTATAACTGTTAATGCAATAACTTATCTCTTGATAACTGAGAATATGCTACACACAGAGATTGTACCTTGGATTACGAGCTTGCCATAGTGAATGTTAAGAAAGGCAGTTTCCTCAACCTTCATAGCCCTAGTTACTGTATCCTCATTTATCATCGTAGGTTAAATTATAATTATCCAAATTATACTTCCTCTTATTGTTTTAATCTTAATACATCATACTATCTTAGGAGAAGGAAATCTATAGAATTCCTCACGCACAGGTGGTGCCCTTAAACTGAACCTTTTCCTACGATTGTATAAAACAAGTAAATTTACTTTCTTTACACCATCTTATTCGTTATTTAATTGAAATAACAAGTAAATGATTCTAGAAAGGAAAACCTTGTGAGTGGAGAATGATTTAAAATAATTTAGTCGTATGGTCTAAACAAGTCGACATTAGGGAGGGCCGTGAAAGTTGGCAAGATGTTGAATTAATTACCGTGAAAACAGCTGAAATATCTTTCTAAATCAACAGAACATATAGAAAAAGCACCAGATTAACCCCCAAGCATATGAGTTTTACGTTATCTTTTACTGCGGACAAAATAAATCGGTCATCAGCTCTTTCCCACCTTCTGCGATAAAAATATGCTCAGAATAAACCATATGCAACAAATTTTTTAAAGTAACACGGCAAATTGGCAATTTTCTACGGCAAGAGGAAATTAGGTGAGGTTATCTTAGGTTCTCGTGATTTCTAGAAGTATCTCGCATAAATTTATGTTTACATTAATTTCCTTTGTAAGTTAAAATGATATGTCAAAGTTCGCTTTTCTGATTATTACTATTAGTGGAATCCGGGAAGAGCGTCATTACTCTAAATTTGGATTAATTTTTAATCTGAAAACTATGTCAGCTACATTCTCAATCTCTGGTCTGTATGCCAGGCAGTTTTCCAAGCAACTTTTCCTCTCTGAAGCAAATTGCTAGAATTCTATCGCAAGTAAGTTGCCACAAGGAAATTAAAATATTAGAGTTGCACGCTATAATTTAAGGTAAAACTGCTTGTAGCTCAGCACTGCTACTTGAATTGGTTGTTAAGTGACTTTACTCTCCATTGCTGGGTAATTTAGTGTTTAGGCAGTACAGTAAGAGTTTTGGAGGATGAAGTTATGAATTTCACTTTATTGAGCAACAGTTGTAGGGGAAACATGAGGTTAATGCTAAAGTAGATAAAACACTTGTCAAATATCATCAGAATCTTCGAAAACCTCACTTTGGAGCTGAATCGATATTAGATTAAAAAGAATCATATATTTTTGACGTTTTCCGCGTTACCGGGATTACTGTAAGATCAAAGAAATGACCTCATTCTTATACATCTACTTTCGAGCTCAATAGAATATGCTTAAATTCATGCTTCACAACTGTTACACTATCCTTCAAAAACTGCACTGGCATAGAAGATCAGAATCATTCAATATCCGAAGCTAATAACAATGCCAAGTTATGATACGGTAATTTATCAAAAAACTGTCATCAATTTGTGATGTTTGGGATTAATAGTTTCCTTAAGATCTGCAGAGCTGATGGAGAATATGGGTTCCACCTGTAATTGTTTTTACTCCCATAAATTTAAGACTCCACAGGTGTGTAGGAGTTCTGAATTAGATTGATTGATATTGTTTGTGAGGTAAATCCGCTCATTATTTTCTCTTTAGATTAAAATTAATCGAATGATACCACTTCTGTCAAAGTCCGTCATCCTTAGAACACGAATTGATGAGACGACAGTTTGACTTGAAAAAAAAAAAAAGGACGATAATTATATTGCCATTAGTGATTAATATTAATTTTGTTTCCATATAAACGATACGATACACCCTTATTGACCACATTTCTCGCAGTAATGAACGAATTTAGCGCGACAAGAGGAAGGAGGCGGCTGTTCATCGGGAGCCAATTAGCTGGGTCTTCGTTTCAAAGGTGCCATTTTCAGCAGGAGGGACGGTTTCATCAACTCCTCATTAGTGAAGGATAATTGTAGAACTTACAAGAAGGTAAGATATATGATTAACTTAAGTCGTTTGCCCAAAATAATGTCGTGACGGGCACAGCAGTGGGTGACTAAAATCAACAAGTTTGTGTTTGCAACATTGAAGAATGAATTTTGATAGTGAATAGGCTTTCAAACGAAGATTATATGAATATAATGATTTAAGATTCGGCAGATGTGATAAGTTTTTTTTTTTCATATTCCTTCATTTGAAAGCAAGCAATCTAGATGGCAGCTCTGTATGACGAAACAGATACTGTTTAATATTCGAAACTGTACTGTAGAAGCCACTAGGTTGTACAGTAGATAAGGCCGTTAACAAAATATATTTCTCCATAAGGTTACTTTTAGTTAACTTTTGTTTAATGTTAAGAACAGGAGTTAGTGGCTCTGCCATCTAGGGCTGGGCAGTTGACCTTTCATCTGTATAATCTCCTCCCGTTACATTGCATCAATACGAGTCATGTATTTCTATCAGTGAAAGCTTTTTCCACGGTAAATGTTATATATATATTCTTTTCGCCGGTGTTTACTTAATTCAGAGGAACAAATAAGATACATTGAAACCTGAAATTACTTCCCGACTAAAAAGAACACTGAAAATTATTCCGAAATTGGCTCCTGCAACTCCATGTCACACTGCCTTATACATTTTGAGTATTTGAGCAATGGTCTCTTGAATATTTAGGTTAGTGTTAGGCTGGAGCAGCCAGTTATCAAAATATACAATAAAAGGAACCCTTTTGTCTCCAGTAAGTGAAGATAGCAAATAGGTTTTGTTTCTTAATTATCTTTTAAACTACATTGATACATCTAAACTGGCTCATGCATCCTGGGTGTTACGTTACGTTAATGTAACATGATAAGAATTGAGTTAACGTTATAGTAATGTAACATACAGTAGTAATAGTTGAGTTAATCCTTCCGTGCTCTTTAGTGGCTGTATGAAAGAAAACGTAGAGTTGTGTTTTTTTTTTAGGTATGGGAGACCAACCTAAATTGCTAATATGCATTTACCTTTTCGCAATTCTCAATTTTTATGGTACAGGAGGGAGTTCTTGACACATGGTGCCCCGTATACGTGCGCATTCTTACCTGCTGTAAGCTTTGTAGCCTCTTACGTACTCAGACCTCCAAAGTAATAGTCTCTAATGTAAAAAGTCATGATACATTCTGCTCGATCATTTCCATTTAATCATTAAGAAAGATCTGTTCATATTATTCTTGATACATAAGGACCCAAGGCTTTGGATACAACACTGTTAATGTGTCTGAATACAGTAAAATACAAACCGTAACTGACTTTTTGGTCCATTCGAGGTCTGTTTGTAATAGTGGAAGAAATTAGAAACATAGATTATGGTGTGGTAACAGTAAGAGAGCAAACAGGTGACTTGTGGAGAAATACGTATATACTTTTTGTATGACCAAGGAGGCGCAACAGATGTCAGTCGTGGATCTGAAGCGAGCTATTTGTCAAGTCTGTTTTTAAAGCATGTGTCTCTTTGATGTTCAGACGAACTGGGCAGATAGATGAGTGGAATTAGGGATCAATAAGACTGTCCCTGTGTGCATTAAAGCAGTGCTCTCAATATTCTCTTGGAATGAGTTTCCCTTTTGCAGACATCAACTTCGCTTTTACCGAAGAATCAGTTTCCATTGTGTCCACTAGCGGTTCTCTTGAGATATTCACGAAAATTACCTGCAGATTGCTATGATCTAGATTTGGTATGTCGTTTATTTTGTAATGTACGCAGGTGCCTCTCGAAGGGTACATCCCATCCCTCTTATAGTTTCATCGAAAGATTTCTAGGGCGTCACTGGAGGCAGGCGTGTATAAAATCTTTGGTTCATTCTTTTACGGGGCGAGTAGAAATGGAACATCATGTCAATGATTTATAATTTTTTTTTTCCTATACCTGAATTTCTTTTCCCTAAATTATCCAAACTGATTCGCATTGTCTTGCGGGTAGAATCACCAGCATCGCAAGAAAGGGGGGAAGAGAGGTGGTGGAGATTAGCTACTAGTCATTAAATGCATAGTGGCAAATGGCTTAGATGAAGTATCACACGATTGACCGAGAGAAGCTATGACAGACGTAACGTGAAAGCTGAGGAACCTCATTTGCTTGAAGGAGGCGAGGCTGTGTGTGTGTGTGTGTGTGTGTGTGTGTGACGCAGTCTGAAAAGTTCTGAAACGGCTGAAGCAAACGGACATGTCCAGAGTCTGGATGAGGCGATGTATTAATCTCAACACTGGTCGTGTATATATATATATATATATATAGAGAGAGAGAGAGCTGCAGAGGAGCCCCCGATCTCTCTCTCTCTCTCTCGCATCTCCTGAGATGCACAGGACACACACACACACACACAGAATTTCGCTCGGCCAATCCGAACTTGAGAGAGAGAGAGAGAGAGGAGAAAGTATTCCGGCGGAAGTCTTTCAGCCGAAGCAACGACATCAAAGATCTTCTCCTCTCCCCTCACCCCTCCCCCCGGGGAGGGGGGGAGGAGAGCCAGATGTCAGGAGTGACGACTGAATATGAAGAGAAGACGACGACTTGGGAGGGGGGCGGGGAGGGGGATGGGAGGGGAGGGGTGGTGAGGGGACGCAAACAGACTTTATCAAGAAGAAGAAGAAGACCACCCCCCCCACCCCCAGAAGACCCGGGTAAAGGCGAGGCTGTATTTTGCGATGGCAATACTGAAAAGAAAGAGGAGACGCTCATGTTCTACGCCGTTTTCTATGACCCGAGGTGATTCTCGTTGTCTTTTGCCAATAAGCTTAAAATTCCCGCTTCCGTGGACCGTCCAGGCCTGAGTCGTTATTAAACGTATGAATCGTGTTTTTTTTTTTTATTCCACACTCGGAACGCTTCGTTAGCAGAGAGTCGGGGGGGGGGGGTCTCGCTCGTGCCCCGCGCCCCCCCCCCTCCCCACACCCCCCCTCCATCCGTAGCATAGCCGCGTTAACTCTCGACCCGATGCTCGTTGGGGGGTTCAGTTTAGTGATGTCGTCTACTCGTCCTTTAACGGAGACCATGACTATACGCCCCGTTGATGGGACGGAGGTGCGGATCGATCTCTCGGTTCGTGTGGAGGGGGTGGGGAGGAGAGGAGAGAGAGGGGGGAAATCAAGAAGGCCTAAGACGAAGACTTAAAGAGTCTTTGGAATCAGCTTTGCCTTTGACACAGTGCGTGACGTGGCTCGCCGCCTCGTGGATCCTACTCGTGTGGTGGGGGAAGTAACGCTCCCCAGTCTCGTGGCTTCTGCCATCAAGTAACGCAAGGGACGGTGAAGAGTAGTAGCCATTTCATATGCGGTTTCAGAATTACAGGTTGAGTTGTTTATGCAATAGAGAGAGAGACACACGAAGTACCCCAAGGGAGGGGAAATGCATTTACGTATAGCCCTCGCCTTTTTGTAACTTTATCCCGTCTAGCAGGGAGATTGTGGTTGAGTTAGGGGGCCTCCTCCTCCTACTCCTCCTCCTCCTCCGCCTCCTCCTCCTCCTCCTCCTCCTCCTCCTCCTCCTCCTCCGCCTCTTTCTCTCCTGACGCTGAACTCTCTCAAAGAGCCTGAGCGCAGCAGAAAAGTTTTGAAATTGACATCCTCCCGCAAAGTTGGCTCCCGTCATATCCTGGTACATTGTACATCGCGCCTGGGAGAGAGAGAGAGAGAGTGAGAGAGGAGAGAGAGACTATCGTCACAATACAGTATCTACTTTTTCTCTTCCACGTCTCACGCTGAGGGAAAGGAAGCGGCCC
>JAYMFT010204041.1:0-11623 GCA_038088735.1 Panulirus argus | reverse complement strand
CTTTCCTCACTCATACGTTCCATATGTCCAAACCATTTCAACACACCCTCTTCTGCTCTCTCAACCAAACTCTTTTTTATTACCACACATCTCTCTTACCCTTACATTACTTACTCGATCAAACTATCTCACATCACATATTGTCCTTAAACATTTCATTTCCAACACATCCACCCTCCTCCGTACAACTCTATATATAGCCCATGCCTCGCAACCATATAATATTGTTGGAACTACTCTTCCTTCAAACGTACCCATTTTTGTTCTCTGAGATAACGTTCTCTTTCTCCACACATTCTTCATCGCTCCCAGAACCTTCGCCCCCTCCCCCACCCCATGACTCACTTCCGCTTCCATGGTGATTATCACAATAGTCCTTGATGATAATTGTGAAGGTGCCAATGTAATGTGCTAATGTAAGACAGTTGCTAAAAAAAAAATAACAGTGCTTTTAATGTTGTCTTCAAACACAATAACAATATCAGTAAAAAAGTTAATTAGATGTAAGCCAAATCACCAGAAAACTGGGAATGTCTACGCCGTCAAAGTTAAGGCATGTAAAGATGTATACATTGGCCAGACATGTAAAATAGTAACTGAAAGTTGCTACTGACACCGTCATTCAGTACGCAGGGCTGACCACAGGAGTGCGATCCTTAAACACTTGACATAATACAATCACCATGTAAACCTTAAAAACCTAGTCACATTGTACTCGTCATCTGATTATGCTACCCGTAACTTCACTGAATCTGTTGTAATTGCTAATACTAAGAACTTTAATGTGTCACTAGGTAATTTCAAAGCACATGCTTTCATCAACCAAATCATTATGAAAGGATTTTCCGGTATTGAACACACTTCTCGTTAACCCGGCCAAACTCCCTCTACACAACCCCCTTTAACCAAGGGGCACCCCCCCACCCCACTTTCCTTTAACTGCCAGGCCAATGTATACGTCGGCAACAATCTTGGAGAGAGGGGCGAGTATGCAGTCTGTTGGGGATGAGAGGGCCTGGGAAGTAAGTCAATGGTTGTTCGCAGATGATACAGCACTGATGGCTGATTCGGGTGAGAAACTGCAGAAGTTGGTGACTGACTTTGGAGAAGTGTGTGGTAGGAGAAATTTGAGGGTAAATATGAATAAAATCAAGGTTATTAGGTTAAGCAGGGTTGAAGGACAAGTTGGTGGGATGTAAGTTTGAATGGAGAAAATTTGAAATAAGTGAAATGTGTTAGATATCTGGGAGTGAACTTGGCAATGAATGGAATCATGAAAGCGGAAGTGAGTCATAGGGTGGGGGAGGGGGCGAAGGTTCTGGGAGCGATGAAGAATGTGGGGAAAGAAAAAATGTTATCTCGGAGAACAAAAATGGGTATGTTTGAAGGAATAGCATTTCCAACAATATTTTATGGTTGCGAGGAATGGGCTGTAGAAAGGGTACTGCGGAGAAGGCTTAATGTGTTGGAAATGAAATGTTTGAAGACAATATGTGGTGTGAAATGGTTTGATCAAGTAAGTAATGAAAGGGTAAAAGAGATGTGTGGTAAGACAATGAGAGTGGTTGAGAGAGCGGAAGAGGGTGTGTTGAAATGGTTTGGACATATGGAGAGAACGAGTGAGGAAAGGTTGACAAAGAGGATATATGTATCAGAAGTGGATGGAGCAAGGAGATTTAATGAAGCGGTGTTTATAGTGTTATGGGGGATAGGTGACGTCTTGAACGTAGGTAGGAGTATAACTTGTATGTCGGGGATGTAGCTTCAGATGGGTGTCCGTCTGGTTGGGTGGCATTTAAGACCAAATAGAGGGGGCGACTGTTTGGTGTTTTTTGGTCTCTGCGGTGTGCATAAGTTTTGTTTGTATTATGTTTGAAGCGGGAGGCAAGGGTAAACCTTTAATTTTCATTTCAAGGATGGGGACTAGTTATGGTGTGGTTTGGATGAGGAAGTCTGGCGCTGTTGCAAAGAACATTACCATTAACGGACTCCGCCTGCTTATAGTTACGCCGCGAGTGCAAAGTCACGTTCGAGAAGGCTTTATCATCCGAGTACACTCTCGTTGAAGAACTTTTCACTCTAAAGGTGTCCATCCTTTCCCTGTCACTTACTGCACCGCAGCCTTGAAGCCGAGGGAACTCCTGTAGAAAGGGTCTTGAATTTCATATAATACTGTTAATGACAATATTTTAAGGAACAATGCGCTGTCAAGAATATGCGTATGAAAATAAAACCACATTTCTGGGAGACTTGATATGTGTTATTCCAGTACAGGTTTGGCCATTTACGGTCCCATTTCAATCGATATTAAGAATGACAGAGAACGGGAACAACGTATATACAAGCTCAAGTAACCTTTTTGAATCTAACACATGACTTGGGGAACGCTAGGTCACCCCACCAGCTGTAACCTGACTCGGAAGGTCAAGACCTTTATTGTACAGGACGTTGGGCTGCTCCTGTGTCTCCTCTGGTAATCCTTCCAGTTTCATAACCTTATTGCAGATTAATCTGCTGAGAGTTGTCCATCGAATGAACTGAAATTTCATATGAAGCTTAATGAACTACATTCAGCAATTGTTCCCTAGATATAATCATTACATTTCAAAATAAGTTGACAATTATTGAAGTTGATTGCGTCAACTGAACCTCTAACATGAAAGAAAACAGCACTTTCCTCATTCCCAGCATTAACTCATTCATTCGAGTCTCTCCTTTCGTCACACACTCTCTACAAGGTAACATGAAAACACTGTCTTCTGCATCCTTTGGGTTGCTCCTAATTAAAATATCCTCTTTGGAATTTGGGTAGCGTAATAAAACAGCCACTCCCGTCTTTTAGCAAGTTCTTCTTTAGTCTTTTGTAATTATTATGATAAAGGGGAACAATGTAGTTTTCGTATTGATTAATGACCTGCAAGTTTTGTTATGAATGATACTTCATCTCCTTCGATAAAATGTTTCCTAACTGCTGCCTGAATATTGAAAATTAATCAGTTTCAGTAATAGAGACCTTCAAAAATTTAGCCTTTTTTCCGCTATTAATATCTTCATCAATACACGAAAGTTGGCGGGTCCCGTGTGTCCTTTATCATACTGTAGACACAACTGACTTCTTCACTTCCGCATCATAAAATTAAAATAAAAAGAGTGAATGTATAAGTTGTAATCTGCTTTTATCTTGCATACAGATAACTTTGGACTGCTAATTCTTCAATTTACCATAACATCCAAAATGGGACTCCTATTATTCTCCCATCAAAGATTGCATGTTATGCAGTAATAGAAGTCTTTAAGCTTTATTCTCCCTTAGAATATAAAAGAAAGCAATTCAGCCAAAGTCTTAACAGAATTCTAAGAAAATTCCTATTGGCAAAGCAACTTTAACACAGGAATCCTTTTCTCCGATGTATTCATGTCCTCTCCGGGACCCGTACAGACGTTTGTCCCCTCAGGCCTATCATTTTCATTGTAGGATCAATTAACTTATAAACTAAATGGTTGCCAAATACTTGTTACCAGTTGCCGGCACTGTTTCGTCAAGACTTATTATAAACATAGCTAGAATTTTTGTGAATGAACAATAATTTGGAGTTACCCAGGAGGTCAATCTGTCAGCGTTGATTTCAGTTTTTTATTCATTAGAGTCTCTGATGATGAAACTATTTAGTTTTTTTTTCACAGAAACTCTACCAAAAGTAAATATAACATTACCTTTAACAACCTAAAATCATATACACAAAGGAGCTTCTGAGTATATAGGTGAGCCAATGCTGGACATACGAAAAGCGCTGTTTTCCGTTATGTTAAAAGCTTTATGATGTAATGTATTATATATACATACAGTTCTTCGACTAATTGATCTATGATCACAAAGCGTTGTTCTCCTCACATATACGCACTGAAAGTCTGTATGCAAGGAAATCTACTGTATATCACATGCAGTGGTTAGGCTATCAATGGGATGATCCCGGTGGAGTCGAGATCCTTTCCATTTCAATCCTTACTGACCTAGAACAGGTAATAAAACAAAAATACACCTTCCTGACCGTCATAAACACTTTTCCAACATAATCTTCTGATTAATTTCTGAAGTTTCCTAGTACACAAACACTATCTCCGCCCCCCCCTTCAGATACTCTGATTACAAAGCAATCTCTGTTACTCTCAGTCTGCCAAGTCTACCCCCCTCTACACTCATTGAAACGCCAACTCACGCTTTGGCAAAGCTCAATTGTCAGCCATGCTCAGCCTCTGTACTGATTTTCTTTGGCAGGCATGGGTGCAGTTGTCCTGATTGCATTGCGGAGTTTATCTTGACAAGTGATGGAGGCTTACGTACCTTCTTCTATGAGAGTTCCCCTTCACTCCACACACCCCCCCCCCTACCTCAACCCACTCATTGTTTAATCGCTTGTTCCTGCGTCATCTTTCCTTCCTCGAAATCCCACTCCGCTGGCACTTCTCGGAATCACTGCAGTGCTGTTACTCGTATTACAGGCACACTATCGTGATAGGAGTGTGTGTTGATTTTCCTTCTTCTAAAGAGGAATCCCTCTGGTCTTTAACCAAAGGCATCTCCTTAGATAACTTAGGAAATTCAACATTTCCTCTTCTCTTCCGGCCCAGTCAGTTTATAGCTAACTCTCCAATTAATAAAGCCGCTCTTTATGGTACCTTGATTTCCTGTCATTCTACTTCAGATGATTGTAAGTCTAGTCCTCCTTCCCCATCTCCTCCCATTGAAACTGTGTCACCTACTGTTCCTTCCTCCTGCTGGGTTTTCCACGTACTCTCGAAACTTCAAGTGGTCAAAGCATATGATTCAGATGGTATATCTCTTCAAGTCCTACGGGAATGTATTTCTGAGATACCTCCGATCATTACTCGCCTCTTTCGTGTCTGCATAAAACCCAAAAACTTTCCCTTCTTGGAAACATGCCTTAGTGCGGCCCATCCCTAAGAAAGGAGACCGTTCTAACTCCAACAACTATCGCCCCATATATATATATATAGTATAACTCATAAAACAAACTTAATATCCCACACGAACAAATTATAAGTCCATTGTCATAAAAATCAGAAGGGTTTCATTATAAACATTAAAGATGTAACATAATCATGTATTAATAATGTTAGCCTCGTAATTCCATGTTCAGTGATACTCCATAAGACTGGTGACATCTTTTCCAGCCACACTGTACATTGGCGGCGATTATCGTTAAAGACAGTGTTCCTCAGTGTGACGAAGATAAAGATCCTAAGAAAGAAAAATAAATAGCTTCAGTAATACAATGGTACATAAAGTAAATATATATATTTATAGAATATAAAGGTAAAAATAAAGAATATATAGAAAGTTTGAGGAATATAATGGTACATAAAGTAAATATATATGTTTATAGAATATAAAGGTAAAAATAAAGAATATACAGAAAGTTTGAGGAATATAACGGAGAAGTAAAGAATACACAAAGAACTTGAAGAATATTACGGGGTAAAACGAATATAATGAGAACTTGAGAAATATGATGGGGTATATGCAAAGAACTTGGGAAATTTGATGAGTAATAATACGATTATTGCTCTTCTAGAAGAGGAAGAAAAAAGAAGAGGAAATCAAAATATCTTGAAGATAACTCATTTAAAAGTACCATTACTGGATGTCTGCTTACGACCTCTTTCCTTGAACGTACGTGAGCAACCCATCTCGATGGGTGGAGTTTCCAATCCATGATGGCGTTGCTGAACCCAAGCTATGAGCTGACTTTCCAACCCAAGGAAGAGATGCTAACCTCTCTAAGTGAACCCATGAAAGGGTTTCAAGAGTCCCACGCCATGGGCGTGTCATCAGTCCATCATGTGGGTCACACGAAATGACTGAGGACATGGTTAATGCAGACAGCATACATAATCTAGAGAAGCTGTACGTTAGTTAAGATGGAACCCCAAGAGTATAAGACTCCCTCCCCGTGCAGTACAAAAAGGTAATTACACACACACACACACACACACACACACGCACCCATGCACTACCAAGACGGAACGAAATCATTTCACGAGCGACCAGCGAGGAAGCCCTGGCGTTCTCATGCATCGGCCGTACCTTTGCTGTAAGCGGTCACTTCCTGAGGCTCGCATCTCGGCCTAGCGCAGCCCAGTCCTGCCGGCTGCCCGGCCCAAACGTCAGAGACAGTCCTCAGACTGGGGAACTTACAGAGGAAAGGACAGGATGATCACTCATAGCTGGACGAACGATGGAAGATCGATCTAAAGTAAATATCTTTATTACACAAGTGGTAGAGACAATAGACAAGAGGCGAGCGTGATGCACGCATACAGGGAGAGGTAGATGGTTGTTAGCAACAGAATCTGACGTTCTCCACCACAGACGCGGTTGGATGTTGCAGAAATATCTGGTAATGCTACCCGAACATCAACAGCTTGGCCAACAGCTCCATAAACATCATCAACTTGGCCAACCACTCCCCGAGAATTATCAGCTCGGCCAACAGCTCCCCCGAACATCATCAGCCTGGCCAACTCCTCCCAAGACATCATCAGCTTGGCCAACCTCTCCTCGAACATCGTTAGCTTGGCCAACAGCCCCATGAACATCATCAGCTTGGCCAACCGCTCCCTGATCATCATCAGTTTGGCCAACAGCTCCCCAAACATCATCAACTTGGCCAACAGCTCCCGAAACATCATGAGTCTGGCCAACCTCCCCTCGAACATCACCAACTTGGCCAAACGCCTCTCGAACATCATCAGCTTGGCCAACCGCTTCCAGAACATCATCAGCTTGGCCAAACGCTCCCCCGAGCATCATCAGCTTGGCCAACAGCTTCCCCGTAAGTCATTAACTTGGCCAACAGTTCCCCAAACATCATCAGTTTGGTCAACCGACCCTCGAACATTACCAACTTGGCCAACCGCCCCTCGAACATCGCTAGCTTGGCCAACCGCTTCCCGAACATCATCAGCTTGGCCAACCGCTCCCCGAACATCATTAGCTTGGCCAACCGCTCCCCGAACATCATTAGCTTGACCAAACGATCCCTAAACATCATCATCTTGGCCAACCGCTTAGAAATACGACGTCATGAAACACGAATGATCACAATAAAAATACCAGATTAAGTTTTTGCTGAGGGAAGCACCGAGGAACACACTAGAGTGATGACCAGGAGACGGGGATGTGGCGGAGGTGGTGAGGGCTGCGACCCATGTCTTGCTGAATGCAGGAGACGGGGCGGCACCTCACCACCAGCAGGAGCGACTCCTTCCTCAGTCATACCTCACCCTGCACACGATGGCTATTTCATCCCCTGTGTCATATGCACATAAACATACACAACGAACCACATTAACATGTG
This sequence comes from Panulirus argus, assembly GCA_038088735.1. Taxonomy (NCBI): domain Eukaryota; kingdom Metazoa; phylum Arthropoda; class Malacostraca; order Decapoda; family Palinuridae; genus Panulirus; species Panulirus argus. The sequence goes on along the minus strand of JAYMFT010204041.1, from coordinate 4,244 downwards.
TGTGTGTGTGTGTGTGTGAGAGAGAGAGAGAGAGAGAGAGAGAGAGAGAGAGAGAGAGAGAGAGACTTAAGGACTGACACTGTACCTGACACGTTGGCAAAACGCTGCGTCAAGAACGTGGTAAAGGAGACAAAATGCCAGCTAAGAAATATCAAAATCGTTTCTAGGTATACGGATATGTTCAGCAGGCTCTCCACAATTGTATATAAAACCTCACTACAACGTGTTTCTCAAGTCTGGCCACCGCGCTTCAAGAAAGCTCGAAGAACTAAGAGAGAAGTTCCAGAGGAAAACAAAAAAAGGATGGTGCTAGTACCAAGGACCCTGGGTTCCAGTGAGAGGGTGGAGGCCATATGTTTCTGTCAACGAACGGCCTTCAGGTTTCCAGACCGGTCTGATTATGTTGACGATGGACAGCTCTGTCGGAAAAGTCAATATAAAACAATCAGAGCTCGAGAAAAAGAAGGAAAGAAAGAAACATTTTTTGAAGAGATGTAAAGAAATAATTTCATAGTGTGAGAGTAGAAAGGCAATGGAATAAGTTGAGTTATAGACTTGCGAACGCTGGCAGCATATACAGAGGTTTTAAGACTTCTTGATAGTAGGGAAAGTTCAAGAGATGGTGCCTCCCGGGTGCAGAACTCCCTCGCCGGCACATAGGAATAGGTAATGACACAAACGAGCAACACGACTCACAGGGACACATCCTTGACACGGAGGGTTGAAAGTGGGACGTCTTCACTGGAGTCGACGGCGATGAACATTACCGCTGGTGTTCGGTGTGTGGCTGACCAATGGATGATGCGGCTTGGTCCAACATCCGATATCATTTTCACCTCCGTCCACTACACAGGATCCCTTGCTACTGGCGTCCTTCTCTCCTCAAACTTTTACTCTTTCTCTCACCTTCTCCACAAACCTGGTCCTCTTTACTTGTCCCTTGCCCGTAATGTGACTTTCTCAGAGTCGTCATCCCGCAGTGGTGGGTGGCAGGGCTTCCTTCCTCGTCCTCTTGCCGCTGAACTCCACGTGCCAGCAGGAGCTCCATACGATTTTCTCCCAACCCATCGCCAGGTGTCAGTCAACTTAATCTCAGAATTTTATTTCGCTCTTAACCCAAAACTAACACGAAGGTTTGTCTCCTCTCTCCGTCTTCAGAGCGGCGGCCACAGGGAAAGGCTAACGTGCTACTGAGGGCGCCAGCAGTCAAGCAGTTCCTGTCACTCCGTGAGTCGGGAATAAGAACGCAGACAATCGCGCACCAGCAGGGGGCACCGATAAGCAGGCAAGACTTTATCACAGTCCAGATGGCAGCAATAAGCAGTAAGCTCCTCCTCAGCGCGACGTGTTGCCGGCAAGCAAGCAGGTGCGAGCCATTCCCCTAAAGAGGCGCCTCTCCTCTGGAGCCGTCCTGGGCCGTCGCCGCAGCGCAACCTTAATGTGATAATCTGGAGGAAAATTGAGGCGTTGGTCGGGGAGTGTTTACTGTGGGTGGCGGCTGGCGCGGGCGTCGCAATAAACAACAATTACGTGGGGTTCCGATTCTCGTAGCACCGGGGTGCATGCCGGTCCTCAGGGGGCAGACGACCACAACTGATGGCGACGGGCAGAGGGAAAGACCTCATGATGATAGTGAATGGAAGAGATAGTGATGGGAGGAAGAAAATGAGGTTATGGCGTCGCTAGTCTGGGGGGAAGATGATGTGACGTGATGATGAGGAAAAGAACTGCTACTGAATTCACGATGAAGAGAGAGAGAGAGAGAGAGAGAGAGAGAGAGTCATTTTACTTTCAAGATGAAAATGGCAGCGTCTTAGTACTCAGGCAAGCATGTGAAAACCACACAGAAACATATAAATACGAACCTATTAACTGCTACAACAGTACGAGTCAGGATAGGTGCTCAAGTCAGTACCTGAATGCTTGACACATGCTGAGGAATGTCATATAAATCAATATTTACCACTCAAGGGCTGTCTGACGCCACAGTGGTAGTAAAAACGTTGCCTTAATACCCCTTCTTCCTGTACATCAAACTAAGGAAGCAGAGAAAATTTGGCTGAAGTAAGTATTCGTGTTTGGCAGCATTGCCAAAAGGACGTATTCTGGTCTGGATTGGTTGGTTGGGCTATAGGCCTGTCAGCTCGGCCAGGATCATTTAAGCCGTCAACTACAAGCTACATCCACCACACGAACACTCCTTTACACCTTCTTCAGGCGTCAAGGGTGATTCTAAGACCACAGACACTCTCGTTTTTATGATATTATTTGACTTGGTAAAAGATGGCACACCAATGAGTTTAAAAAATGGGACACAAAACGAATATTTGTACCGTATAAGTATCAACACAGATAACCAGAATATCATTCACATGATACTGACGAAATGATTGGGATTAAGTCTTCGTTCCATCCGAGCTAAGGAGGAGGACACCAACTCGATCATATCATCAAAGTATATCAATAGAAAAAGTAAATTCCTATCAGCTATGTCTTCTTTTCATATAAGAATCTTATCACTATATTTATGGTCGATAATTGATTTCCAAAATTTAGGACCACGCACACAAACAAAAAAAGAAATACTTCTTATTCGAAACAACCTAAACAAAGTAACGAACCGAGTGTCGGTCGGAAGCGAAGCTGTCTCGTTCAGCGCTGGAACTCCTTACACAGCTTCATGGGCGCAACAACTAGAGCAAAAGTGTCCATTCAGTTCAATCTAATTCGTAAGCACACATGCAGACCTAAACAGGTTGCATTATTTACTTAACAATGACTTAATCCTCCGGGTGGGAGTAGCCAGTCAGCTCTGGTAGCGTCACCTGTCAGTCCCATCGAACAGTCACTGTTTCCAGTCCATAACTTAGACAGACGAACTCATCCGTGAAACACGGCGAAACTTACTGAAGCAAAAAAACATCAATTATAAGTTTAAAGATTATGTGATTGATCTCTGTAGTTTAAAATTCTATACTCGTCATGCTACGCCTAAAGGCGCATAGACAAAAAACAGGAAAAAAAGACTGTAACATAAAGTTCTTAAGGTTAGAGCCACATTGTGATTTAATACAGTATTATCGGATATAAGAAGGCAGGAGTCAGCATCGGCACAGCGTCCCGCTTGATTCTCCTCCTCGTGAGAGGAATTTCACGGTGAGAAAGGAAGCGAGGGCGACTTGCAACGGCTGCAGAAATGATGAGCAAGATTTTTTGGAGCACTTAGCTGGAAATGATACCACAGCGTGATTGAAGACGACAGTAAATGAGAAATCTTGGAAGCCATGGTCACGGCCGGTAATGGCAAGTGAACGAAGAGATAATTATCATTGTTTGTTGGGTCAGTCAAACATGTGATCCAAAGACGTTTTATTTGAAGCTCTCAGTGTTACAGTCATTAAGTAACCAATCAACCAATCATTAGAGAAAACCACTGCATGTAATGTGAAAGAAATTCAAATGTAACCATTCAATTTACTCGACTGTGTGACGTATAAATGCCTAGCTGCTGTGGGTTAATTTGGTACCCTAAATACTGTCGCGGATTCACACTGGGAGCAATATGGTAGGACCTTATGATGTATTACTGCTAAGAGGACACACACGCCACACAGAATTATAGGTCCATAAACAAGATAACAAGAAAAAGCTCTGACGTTACATCCCGGGCGGTCGGAAAACCCCATGTGCGCTTGCCAAAGGTGGCAAGCGAAGTTTTTGTTGTGTAATGATAATGACTGACTAAAATCTTTAAATGATAAGCATTTATTATTCAAAGGTACTTCTTTATTAACAAATATACACCGACTTTACGTATTACTTTATAGATAAACCACATGGGTGCCACCATGATGGATGTGTTTTTGATGACATTTCTTGTTATGCTAAGTGTAGAGGGGTAGAATCTGTTATGGGCTAACATACGTTGGAATACTTAAACTCAGCACTAAGTTGTATTAAGTTGTACTGTGATCCAAGACCCAACATATACAGTGATCCAAGATCCACACGTCATGTGATCCAGGACACAACACCAACAGGGACTCAAGGACCCATACAGACGGCGATTCAGGACACAGTACACCTAGTGGTCTAAGACTCGACATATAATGCCATCCACGACACAAATTAATTTGTGTCAGAAAACAATTGTCAAAATTAGGCTAACCAGATTGGTTTCTTGATAAATCTTTGTCAATAGCAAAATCTAATTACTATGGCTCAAATAGTTCTGCTTCTAGTAA
>JAYMFT010204030.1:0-11623 GCA_038088735.1 Panulirus argus | reverse complement strand
ATATACCGAACATTACAAGATTTATGTGTAAGCATTGCATTTATAAGAATGTTCATCCTCGAAAACTTAAAAAATATCCTAAGTTTGCTTATTGTAAATACTTCATTTGTTATAAACACTAACACATGATCCGGTCATTGTTGTTCATTTCCTGCAAACAGTTCACTTATCAATAAATTGCCAGAATAATTCATTCAATACTGATTCAATAACTTGGCCCTAGTTTCTGGACGTTTTGTGCACTCTGCATCCTCTCTTGCGCCAACGCCCACAGGATGGGTAGGAGTGTACAATAAAGCAACCACTCTTGCGGGAAAATTCAAAATCAATCACGCATGCTGGAGCTGCGAGAGGGGTACAAAGCAAGGCACCACCTTTCACCACAACTGAAACTGTACTCCTAGATCGGAAATGAACAACGTCATCTACTTCAGATAAAACCAGCTGGCACATGTTTATAGGGAGCAACGCAAAAAGCTATGGCAAAAACCAGACTACAACGGAAACACAAACTACAGACATATCCAAGACTTGGACAGAGGCTCCAGTTATACATCCATGTACGCAACGAACCATTCTTAGTTTACCTTAGCCAATGGCCTTCCTAAATCAACAAACAACATAACGACCCGCATACACCCAATCTCCCGTGGGTACGTAAAGAAAATACGTATCCAGCATAAAACCTACACCACACAACTGTGTACACCTGTACGCCGTACCTTCCTTTGTCCAACTCCTTCCTTATCTTCTAACCACCCAATTTAGGAAAAAATAAATTGTGGTGGTAGTGGTTGGTGGTGGTTTTGGTAATAGTGGTGGTGGTGGTTGAGATAATTTTGGTTGGTTATGGCAGATGCAGACAGTAGTGGGTAGTGACAGGCAGCAGTGGCGGACAGTAGTGGGTAAACATGGAAGGCAGTGCGAAGTGACAGGCAGTAGTGAGTACTGACGGATAGAAGTGACAGGCAGGAATGACAGACGGCAGTGTGTACTCATGGAAAGAAGCAGGTAATGATCAGAGCGGTAAGAATGACAGGCGTTGAAGCTGACAGTGAAGGAAAGTAGACGACAGTACCTGACAGTAGGAGCGAGCGAGGAACAGTGACGGGCTGTGAGAGACAGTGACAAGTAGTGGAGAGCAAGAGAGTGACACTCGCCACCTTTGTTCCAAGGCTGCGGGTCTACCGTGCCCCTCCCCCAGCCGCACCCTGGCCCGCCTCCAACCACACACACTCTACCTCACACACCCTCACCCCAAGCACACACTCCTCCATCAAAAACCACCCAAACCTTAACTTACTTATCCCCTCGTTCTTCTTCGCCTTGATCGAGTCTTTAGAGACCTCGCGAGTGGTAGGAAACCCTATAGAACTTTAAGTCTATTGAGGGGTGGCAAGAGGGGTTTTCTCCCGTGCCTGCGACACCTCACGACACATGAATACCAAGTCAGGGGGGTTATACTGTCCCTGGGTGTAGCTGCAAGGGCACCAGGTCAAAGGACCACGTTACCTTACATATATTTAGCCTTCTTTTTATAGACCTGGCCATAATGGACACTTGAGGGGGTTAGGGGGATAAAAAGAAGAGTGGGAGGGGTGTCTAAGGTACAGGAACCCTCCCCCCAATAGTGTATAATCTGGTTTTCCCTTCAAGCTATCACGTGACATTTTTTTTTTCTAGCCCAAGAGATGTTATAAAGCATCGTCATCTCCTTGCATTTTATAAGCCATTTCGTCCTGATATTTTTTCCCCCCAAGGAAGAGAAAGGAAGGAGGAGGAGGAGGAGGAAAGGGTTGTGGGGAGGAGTCCACCAGTCTCCTGTTGGACGGTGGTGGTATTCCTGGCGTGTCTGTGCGCATTCCTGCGACTGATGACCACGCATGACTACCATGATCATAATAGATCTGCATACTCGATGCTTGCACAACAGCGGCGCCATCATGCACTGTTCTTATGCCTGTTTCATGACACAGAAAATAGAAGGGGCGAGTCTGTAACAGATCAGAGGCACACAGCACGTTTATATATATGACCGAGCGACCGCTGTGTGCTTTGGCTGGGAAGTAATGTCCAAGTGTCATAGACCTCCGGCAGACTCACTGACCAGTTCTTGAGATAAAGAAATGACGACTCTGGAGGCAGGCGGATTAAACTTCCAACGGGTTATGTGGTTCTGGCAGGATGAAAGATATGTAGAAATCTAGAGGTGGGTTATGTATGGCCATCCCTCTTATCTTTCCCCACCTTCTTAAGTCACAGTCTCTTCCTCATTCTTCGCAGCTCCCTGCCACCCTCGCCTCCCGTGTGACGGGAGAGAAATCATCTCATTAAAGCCTCGTAAACTGTCTGTCGTGGACTCTGACTTTTAACATCCTGCTTGAGGCTGTCTCCTGCCCTCTCTCTCCCCAACCGCTCAGCTCCTCCTCTATGGTCGTATCTGTCTCGCTATAGTCTCTCTGCCCTTCCTCTACCCTCTTCCACCTGCATTGTCATTATTCTATATATCTTTTTTTTCTGGCTTTCTAGCGGTCTTTCTACTAGTCTTTCACTGAATTTTCCATCCGTAAGAAAAGAAAAACTATTTGTCATGCAATGAACGAGTCCAGGAGCGCCGCGAACCGCGGTAATGAGGTTTAAAAGGCGAAAGAGACTGAGTGTGTACCGTTCACGCCGCATTTACATTGGCATGATCGACACGCACTCCGTCTCCGTCGTCTCTGAAGCCACAGGACCGAGCTTCGAGACTCTCGTGGGAAAGTTCAACTCGATCACAACGTTTTTAGTGTTCTTCCCATTTGTCCGTCTCCAGTGAGTTCAACATTATGACTTAAACTGACCCTTGTCAACAGTACTTTACCGTCATCAAACCTTACCTTTTCCCCACCTCTGTACTGGTCCACACACGTCAGCTCTCCTCTCGTTCCATTGCTTTTTCACATCGCACGGTTGTCCTTCCCATGTTCACCTTTAATCTCCCTCCCTCTGCCCATCTTCGTGATGTATTTCTACCGTGTGACCTTTTTTTTTTTTATCTTTTCTCTTCCCATTCTTTTCTTTGCTCTATCCTTTCTCCTAACGCACTTTTCTATTTTCTTTTCTCTAACTCATTCTCTCTTCAACTCATAGTTCTATTGCTTTTCTGTGCATCATTTTTGAAAATAAAGAAATCTCTATCCCAAAATGCCACCTCCCTCTTCGCCATCTCCCCATAGATCTATCTCCTCAATTCTTCAAACCCTACTCTATTCTACCTCTCTATTCCCCTATCCCTGTCTCCCCACCATGTTGTCTCATCTACCACTGGCCTTCACTGAGGCATCCCACTGGGTAACGCCAGGGTGTGTCAGTAAGCGAAGGGAGGCGAACATTTCTACGAGCGATCATGTTTTCTAAGGTTTGCATCTTCTCATAGTTATTCAAGTAAAACTATAAATGCTTTAATCATCATGTCAAGGAAATCTTATCTTCTTGGGGTCCCGACAGACTCCATTATGCTCGTAAGGTTAAAGTAACAGTAATGACAGAGATGAGTTGTAATTCACAAATTCCTCCAAAGCTGAATTTGAAAGTTTTAGGGTTCGAAACTAGACATAAAGATGTTTTCCAAGTTAATTTTCCAAGTGTTAAACCTTCATAAACTTATATCTGACAGTCAAACAAATTCTGAAGTCAGTTGGCCCAAGGCCAGGCAAACATTCGGAAACAAACCCCGAGGCGTCAGAACCTTGTGAACAAAAGTGTCGAATAAGCGTCCGTGAGACTTTCTAAGCATTACAAGCAAGTTCAAGTCGTCCAAAGGTAACAGACAGACGAATCTCACCTTCTGCAAACTTTACATACGTCTGGAATCTTTCTAATCACCACCAACAGCTGATTGGAAATTGTTCGAGTATCGCATGCAAACCTATGGCGGCTGCTCTCTCTTTGCGTCTTCTTCTGCGCTTCCCCCCCAGGCCTCCGCCTGCCTGGTGGTGGAGAGCCCGAGGCTACGCTGCTAGTGGGTGGTGAGGCGGCGTGAGGACCGGCCCGGCCCGGCGCAAGGACGTTACGGCTCACTGGTATAGCCAGGCACAAGACTGGCCGCGAGGCGGGCGGGGAGTAATTGTTGACGAGAGCCGCCAAGATTACGGGGACTGATTATATCCTTGTCGATGGAACTACTTTAAAAAGAATTTTGGACGTTGCACGAGTTATGAGATGGTTGTGGGAAATTGCAGGAAGCTGTGTAGAATTAGGGAATGCCACAAGAGACTATAGGAACCCATAGGGTATGGGAAAGATCTAGAAGTTATCTGAGAGTTAAGGGCGTTGCAGGAGGTTGGAGGAACCTCCTCTACATCACTTGGGCAACTCGAGGTGGTCATCCAAGGGTCCTGGGATCATGTACCGTGAGACAATGGCCAGGTAACGGGGTCTCCCACACCACCACCACTACCTGTCTCCCACATTCCCACCACCCACGTCCTAGATCAGCACCATAACCAACACTGCCATATGCCTCCCAAATCCCCACCATCCACTTCCCACAACTCACCATTGCCATAACTACCTCTTTCCTACATCACCATCACCAACATCATTCAACTCCAACACCACCAACGCCACAATCTCTCCCACCACCACCAGCACCGCTTGCCTCCCAAAATCACCACACCACCACAATCCAACTCCGACACCACCAGCACTGTCATCAGCTCTTCCCAAACTACCGCCACCACCTCCCACCTGCCATGCCATCCCACTACTAGAACACCTCACCAAGCACTCCACTTATCCTACGCTTTCCTCTTTCTCAACTGTCGTCTATTACTCATGTTATCTTTCCCCACACCTACCCTCTCCCTCTCTACTCTTCCTTTCCATCCCCCTCTCTTCATCTCTACTGTGTCTCCCTGCACTCCTTCACACTACCTACCATCACTCTCTTCCTCATCGTTTATCCTTCTCTCTGTCTATCTTCTTCCTTTTGTCTCCCTCCAGAAGAATAACTTACTCAGCCATTCACTCTTCTTCCATCTCTCTATCTCTCTTCTATCAGTCTCTCCTGCTTTCCTCCCTCTCTTTCTCTCTACCCTCCATCCCCCATCTCAGTCTACGCTCACTCCGGGGTTAATGGCCCCAGCACTGACTCCTGACGGGCTGATTCATGATGAGCTGACTCCTGATAGGCTGACACTTCATGAGAAGACTCCTAATGGGCTGACTCTTGATTGACCTCTGACAAGCAATTTCCTGGTGGAGTGATTCCTGACAGGCTGACCCCGTCGGGCTGACTCTTGATGGGCTGACCTCTGACGGGCTGACTTCTTAACAGGCTAAATCCTGATGGGCTGACTTCTGACTGGCTTAATCTTGATGGTTAAAGCATGACTGGGTGGTTCTTCTTGGGCTGACAGTTTCGTTCGATCCCGTCGGTTCGTCAGCTTAAAACCAGTCCACTTGTTGCACCGCTAGAGTCACTCTTAAAAAATCAAACCATAACGTGAGGTGAGCACTTCCCGCTAGCCTTCGCTTGTCAGCAGAATCTCGTCACAGGCATTATCCGTCTCTCCCTCTCTTTTAGACCTTCTTTAGTGTCTCTCTTACCTTCCATTTGTTCCCTCTTATGTGAAGCTGTCTTAATAGAATCGTATGGCTTTTAGTGCTTCATTCTCTTCCCCCCCCCCTCTCTCTCTCTCGTCTCATTACCTCCCAGTCATTCCCCGCCAACGTCCACCCTGCACCTCAACATGAGCGTTACTCTCACTCTCAGCCACAGTTTCTAGTACCGTTGTACGGACCGTCAAGCTCCTTCAGTCGCTGCTTTCTTTTCCGAAGAATGGCTTCAACTGCACACATCCACAATCTATCTGTCATACTCAATGCACCGAAACGAGAGCCCCCTACACACAGATAAGCCCCAACAGACCTTTCCGTGGTTACCCATGACCGCTTAATATGCCCTAGTTCAGCTCTGTGACAGCTCGTCGCCTACTTATACCAAATCGCTCCCATTCGCTCTATTTTCCTAGTCCCCTCCACTTCTGACACGTATGCCCTCTTAGCCTCTCCTCACTCCATAGGACCAAACCATTTCAGCTCACCCTCTTCAGCTCTCTTTACTATATTTCTCTTAATACCACACTTCTCTCCTAACCCACGTATTAATAATAATAATAATAATATATTTTATTCAGAAAAATTATGTTACATAATTTTCTAATAGAAAAACCTACAAATGATATATAAAATTATTATGAAGAGAAAAGATTTAATTTTCAATACGTCTACCAGCTTACGTACTTTTTTATTTCAATGCATGGCGTATCTACAACCCGCCCCTCGCAACCAAACTACATCATCGTGACTGTTATACGAACAACCATACCCATCTCAGACAGTGACCTCTTTCCACTCACTCCTCGATGCACCCCTGACATTCACCTTTCATCCATCCTGTGGCTTACTTCAGCTCCCATGGTTCCATCCGCAGGAATAGATCCTTTATTTTATATATTCTTTTTCGTTGCAGGCTTCAGTCACAGACAAAATTCCACAACAAGACCGGGCCTTAAATGAAATATAAAGGAGATAATGAACTGGAAAAATAAGAAACAAAGGAAAGTATTTACGAATTTTGGAAGAAGTGAAAACCCTGTCTTCTAAAACGTCCTAGACCATAGTTATTAGGAAAGACATGAGAGGGTAGAGACTTCCAAAGCTTCTAGGTGTAGGGAAAGAAATAGTTATCAAAACAGCCCACCCTTGAGTTGCTAAAGGCCACACAGGTAATCATGTGATGCAGCAGCTTGCCAAGTATTGTGTGATCTACCTTGTGGTGGAGGCACACAAGCAGCTAGCACTCGGGAGCAAAAACTGAAGCAATGGCTATGGAAGAGGAAGAGTGAACCAACATTGCGGCGAAGGAGAAGCGGTGCAAGTTTTGAAATTAGCCCAGAAGAGCATATATGTCGTACAGCTTTCGACTCAACTCTGTCAAGTAAGGATGCAGAGCTAGAATCACCCCAGATGTGAGAGCAGTACTCCATACAAGGACGAATCAGTCCCTTGTATAAACGGAGCAACTGTTCAGAAGATAAGAAATTTTGACAGGAGATGGTAAGAGAACTTAAGGGAAGAAAATGAGTGAGGTTTGCGTATGTATGTGATGCTTGTAAGGAGAAGATGGCAAAAATAGCTCAGTAGTCCCGTTTTGACGAGACAGAAATTAAGACCAGCAATCCTATCATGTAGGGTGTAGGATGTTTCCGGGCACCACTTTCACGCTCCTCAGTCGGGACGGTGGTACCACCCTGGGTTGCTCTAAGGGCATGGGACGGGATACTACTTGAGTTAGTTGGGGCACTGGGAGGGGCCAATACACTACCACCTAAGCCCTCCCTCGCTGATAGCAGAGTCACTTGAGAAAGTGTAGTCACTGCTAAAACTAATATCATTGCTTTTACTCACATTTACTCTCGACATTCTCCTTTCACACTCTTTCCAGAAATCAGACACCAGCTTATGCAGTTTCTAACTTTAATTTGCCGCGAGCGCCGTCCCTTCAACAAACAACAACTGACTCACTTCACAAGTCCCCCACCCACCCCCAACAAACAATATATTCTCTCTCTAAGATACCTCAATTCACCTTCCTCGCCATCCCCGTTCATAAAAAAACTGAGCAGCCGTGGTGATATCACACACCCACACACACACACACACACAACACACACACACACACACACACACATAAACATTATTAGAAGCTTTAAAGATTTCCTCATGTGCGTTGCAGGCATTTAAGACGCTAAAGAATGTTAAGGCGTCTTGAATCTGTCTCTCGAAAGAACCTGCAAGGTGACTGGTGTAGATACTGTAAAAGGTTCCCACATTAGGAGGTGATGGGATTGGCGCGCAGGACACCATCCACGGGAGGTCAAAGCTAGACTGCATAGATGGCCATTAATAAGGTGGAGAGGGCATGGTGTGAGGTGAGGAAGCACACTGTGAGGAGGTGTACTGCGCTGTGAGGTGGAGGGGTACACTGTGGTGTCAGATGTGGAGGTACATGTGGTGTGAAGTGACGGAGGTACACTATGGTGTGAGGTGTCGGAATACACTGCGTTGTGAGGTGACGAAGAAAGAATGTAACGTGAGGTGACATGTTTACATTGCGGTGTGAGGTTAAGAGGTACACTGCTGTGTGAGGTGACGGATTTACAATGTGGTGTGAGGTGACAGGGTAGACTACTCTACGAGGTGAGGGTGGTGCACTGTGGTGAGGTGAGGGGGTACACTGCGTGGGATGGCGTATGTGACCTTGTAGAGAGGTAATGGGTCATCGTTGAGGGTACCTGCGTCTTCTGACCAACCCTCTCTAACCTCCTCACCTGCTCGCTCACACTTTTACATACCTAGCCACCTCCTTCAGCACACACACACACACACATACTCAACGAATAAACTCGAGAGAGAGAGAGAGAGAGAGAGAGAGAGAGAGAGAGAGAGAGAGAGTGAGACATTGCTATTTATTGTCTGTCGCTATTTTTAAAATATGTATGGCTCAAGGTTGCCCGCCTGAAGATTGGCGAAATGCCTGTATAATGCCGTTGCCGAAGAGGGCAAAAAGTAAATGTTTGAATTACAGAGGCATAAGCTTGTTGAGTGTAGCTGTTGAGTTGAATGGAAGCGTCGACTGAGTGGGTGATGGGAAACACAGAGCTTCAGAATGGGGAGGAACAGTGTGGCCGCTTCAGGAGTGGCAGAGGATGTTTGTTTGCAACAGGCGTGCGCTTTGGAAAATTTGAGTGGGAAATATCTAGAGAGAGGTGGATTTTTATGCGGCAATTTTGGATCTGGAGAAAACGTATGATAGGACTGATAGCGATGCTTTGTCGAAAGCGTCGAATATGTATGGTGTGGGAGGACAGCTGCTAGAAGCAACGGGTTTTTGTCAAGAGTGTAAGGCGTGTGTGCGAGTAGGAAGGGAGGAGAGTGAGTTGTTCCATGTGTGGGTGGGTCTGCAGCAGGGGTGTGTGTGTGTGTGTGTGTGTGTGTGTGATGTCAACATGGCTCCTCAATCTCCTGATGGACGGGGTGTTGAGGAAGGTAAATGCGAGGGTCTTAGGAGGGGAAGAGTTGCAGTATGTTGGGATTAACGGGACCTGTTTGAGATGAATCTGTTACTGTTTATACAGCTTAGTACAACCGAATTTAAATAGCAACAGGCAATTGCGTCCTAACGAGGCTGTTTGTGATAGTGGAAGATGTCAGAAGCTTAAGGATTGTTGCAGTAGGATTAGGAATACATACGGATTTTTTGAAGAGGATGACCCGTTAATCTATCGTTTAGCTAGGGACGTGCGAGCAATGTCAGTCGTGGATTTCAAGCGAAATGTTTTTTAAATCTAAGCTTAAATGTACCGCTATCAACTACTCTAATTGATAAATCATTCCATATGCTAACAACTCTGTTGAACAAAAAGGTGCTTCGCCTCATTCGGAGTAAAACGTTTGCCCACGAGTCTATGTCCATTACTACGAGTGAAATCAGACGAGTCTATCCTTAAGTAGCTCGTTAGATCGAAATTCTCGAAGCCTTTGATGATTCTGAATACCTCTAGTAGATCATCTCTCAACTTTCTCTTTTTATTAAGCTAGATAGATTTAATTCGTTTAGTCGTCTCTTACAGGATTTGTTTCTCAGGCCGGGAATAATCTTGGTAACTCTTGTCTGTATTACCTTCATTCTTTCCTCAAGTAGGATGACCGAAACTGAACTCAATACTCAAGATGGGTTCGAGCCGGTGACTTCTAAAGAGTGAGAATATTTTCCAGAGACTTAAATTCGAAAGTCCTTCCTGCGAGTCCAAGAATTTTGTTTGCCCCTTTTTACTATTGATAACACGGCTCTGGTGGAAGACTCGGGCGAGAAAATGCAAAAAAAAATTGTCTTTTGATTCAGGCAGGGTGTGTTGAAGGGAGATAATTGAGAGTTAAAGTAGTTGAAAAACAAAGTTGTTAAGTTTAGCAGGAGAGGAAGACAGGTTGGCTGGAGTGTGTGTTTGAATGAAGAGAACCTGGAGGTAGTGGAGTGTCTTAGATACCTGGGAGTGGACATGGCAGCGGATGGAAGCTGAAGTCAGCCACAGTGTGGGTGATGGGAGCTGAGGTCCTGGGTAACTGAGTAATATGTGGTAAGAGAGGTCACTCTCTGTGAGGGTAATGACGGGTATGTTTGATACAGTGGTAAAGCATGTTTTACGAGTCCCGACGTTGCTGTATGGATGGGTCGTAGATGAGAAGGTACGGAAGAGGGTGGGTGTGTGTGTTCGAAATGAAATGTGTGTGTGTTAGGAGGTTGATCTGAAGAGATGGGTTAAGAGAGAAAGGTATAACATGAAGAACAGTATGGTTGAGAGAGAGCTGATGAAGGATGTTTTGAAATGGTTGGAAAATGTAGAGAGGAAGAATGAGGAGAAGCTGGCTAGGAATTATATGGCTCAGATGTGGAGGGGTCGAGGAGAAGGGGTAAACTGAAGAGGTTATGGAAAGATGGAGTGAAATATGCTTTGAGTGCTCGGAGTCTAAACATGCAGAAGGGTGTGAGGCGTGCAGGGGATAGAGTGAATTGGAGCGATGAGGTATGCAGGAGGCGACGTACGTCAAGGGTCTGAACCAGGGAATATGAAGCAATAAAGGTTGACCACAGACAAGTATCTGTGGGGCTTGACTGTGGATAGGGGTTTGGGAATTCGGTGCATAAAAATGAGAACTTAAGAATGGATGTTAGCAAATGACGCCATTCTTCGTCTGTTCTTGACTATACCTCGCATATATATATATATATATATATATATATATATATATATATATATATATATATATATATATATATATATATATATATATATATTATGGAATATGTATGTTTATGTTTCTAACTGGGTATGTGTTCAAATGTATAGATACTAGATGATCCCTTCTCTAACAAATATATTCAACACTTCCATCGCAGGGTCCAGAATTGAAACGTCTGTCTTTCTGGGAACGAAACTCCAAATCCATCAGGGAACTTGTGTGGATTTGAAATCATCCCGTAAAACCAAGAGCGATGTAATGAAAACTCTCTCCAACCATTATTGGTATTGAAAGAAACCCATTCTGGTACAGACGTGGGAAGGAGGAGGAAAAAAGAGTCACCATGTAAAGGGTATGTTCGGGGAAAATTCCCCAGTAACAAAGTTTATTTTCCCTGGGGAAAAAAGGAGGTTAAAATCCCGGCTTTCACGTTCTCTGCCTCCCAACTTAAAATTTGGGGTTTGGGAGCCTTTGACTTTGTAAGTCCTCCTTCTCGCCCTGAAAACGAAATCCTTGGAAAGATATTGAGGATTTCAGAGTGTATATAAAAGGCTTTTGGAGGAGGGAGGAGGAGGAGGAGGAGGCAGGAAGGGGAACTTTGACGAAGTTGAAGAGGCGAGGCACAGGAGCTGGGATCTGCCGGGCTGCTGTCACCTTAAAGGTGTGCTAATTGTGTCAAAAGTGGATCAAGGCGCGGTCAGGGCCCTCCTGCCTGAGTAGTGTGTGTGTGTGTGTGTGTGTGTATGAGAGAGAGAGAGAGAGAGAGAGAGAGAGAGAG
>JAYMFT010204019.1:0-11623 GCA_038088735.1 Panulirus argus | reverse complement strand
ATATACATAAGGAAATGTATATATATATATATATATATATATATATATATATATATATATATATATATATATATATTCAACAGACCACACACACTCTTCAGTAAACCTACACCTACAAACTAGACACATAACACACTCTTCAATAAACTTTACACAATACGACTGTATTTTTGTTTCTTTCACGGATCAACTTCTCCGTTTCCTGTACTATCCACCGAGAGAGAAAGAGAGAAATTGTCTTTAACTGTAAGGGTGTGGGTATACGTGTACACAGGTGTAAGAGGCGAGACACCTACAGTCAGGGAGGAGCATGTGTGACAGTCAGCCAGTCAGGGTAGCCTCTCGCCGCCCTCCCACGAGCGACGGCACAACACACCAGGCGTCCTGTCTGGTCCCGAGGCGCATCACCAACACCACTATCACTTACCCTCGTACACTAACGTTAGTCACGACCACAACCCTTAACACCAAATAGCAACTCATCTCTAACGCAAACTAACGACACTTCCTGAACATAAACAAGCAACACTTCCCTAATATCAACATGCAATTCTTCCCTAACACCAACTAGCAACTCTTTCCTAACGCCAACTAGCAAATCTTCTCTAACATCAACAAGAAAAAAAAAATCTCTCCTCACAACAGCTAACAAATCTTCCCTTACACCAACTAGCATCTCCTCCCTAATACCAACTAACAACTCTTCCCTTATACCAACTAATAAATCTTCCATAACATCAACTAGCAATCTTCCCTAACATCAGCTAACAACTCCTTCCTAACGCCAACTACCATATCTTACATATGCAAACTAACAAACTGCACGTTCCTTAAGGGAAACACACACACACACACACAAACACACTCTATTTCGAGAGAACTGTGGAAAAGACAATCTATCTGGTGGTAAACAATAGACCTACATTTGAGCATACATGGCGTGCGAAACGTCCAGCAAACAGTTCAAGCTTTATTTCAAGCATAAGAAAAATATGCATAACAATTTTGGTTACCGCACCTCAAGAAGCACAAAAGATTAATATAGCATGTCCAAAAGAGGGTACCGGCATTAATGGAACTGAAATACAGTGTTTCGAGGCCAAGGACGAGAGAAGAGTAAGTGGTAACTTGATGACAACCTTTAAGTATTCAAAACAGGTCTGGTGATGTCAAAACTGAACAGTTCTTCGACAGATGTAAGGATAGATCGACCATACGGCAAGAGATGAAGTTAAGGAAGAACCGTGTTAGAAAAGATATCAATAAGTACTTTTACCGTAACAGAGCACTGGACACGTGGAATAAACATGACCATCACGAATAAGATAAGCGATGAAAATGTCAGTGCTGAGCTGATAGTAAACAAATTCTAAAAAGCTGTAACTTCAGTAAGTGGTTTGAAGTCGGGAAGGTTTGTGAAGACGGCGTCGTGAGCCAGCACTACAGTGGCTGTCATGTTCCCCTCCCTGTTCCAGGTTCCTGTCTTTTCTTTCTCCCTCACATCCATGAGGGTTATTGGCTTTCAGTCGAGAGAGAGGCGGTCCCTCCATCTTAAACATCACTTTCAATAACATACAACTTTCACGACTCTTCATCCTAAACTCTGTTTTCCTGAGCTACACTTGCCGACGTCAACATCTCGTCAAGAGGTAAAGAAAGTTCAAGACAAGAGGTCCCACAAGTATAGAACACACACACACACACACACACACACACACACACACACACACACGCACGCACGCACACGCACACACAGTGAAGGATGTATCTGATATGATTGCAGTCTCTCTGTACCTTCAACAGATAAACCTTTTATGTTCATTGATTCATCTCCTACATATTATGATCAGACATTGTGGCGGGTATTAGCACCTGTGTCTTCAGACAGGAAAATGAGAAATACCAAAGGTGTCCGTAGAGAGACCCTGGGGAACACGGCTTTTATTGAAGTTGGCACCGGCAATCGCTTCGTTGAAAGGTGTCGCGATCTTTCTTTTGTAAAAGTTGCATATCTGTCTTTTCTCTCGAGCAACTATTTCATGTACTCTGTGCGTTGAGAGACTGTGGCCATATTTTTCCATAGACGCCTGTATAGTGCAGGTACATTATTTTCTTCATTCTCCACCCTTTCAGTGATCTCGCCACTGAGGAAGGCATCATTCCCCAAGCCTGCACAGTTCTATGGCAGTGATGAAGGCACTGAGAAAGGCATGGTCCTCCCGCACTGAGGCCATGTTGCCCTTGGTTGTGTAACTAAAACATGGGATGTTCAGGGGTAGTCAGTATAACAAAGGAAACACAGCAAACAATTGGAGGCAACAGTACATCGGTCAAAGCAATGACATGGCCGCCACTGACAAGTGGACGCTATTAAAAGCAGATGTAAATGCTCGCTATAGGCAGGTTGTGCTTACTGACAGGTGGTGGATATTGCACACAGGGGGGAAAAAAAATGTGGTCGCTGTGAGTGATAAAAGAGTTAAAGGGAAGCGACGTTGAAAACAGAGACCCTTAACTGGCCGTTATAGCCAAATAAACCTTACATCGGACCTGTGGTACAGATGTGCTGATAATTGCATGAGCACAAGGATGAACGACTAGCCTAAAGAAAATTGATTACGATTACAGGGTTTGCAGATCAAAAGTTTGCTCATCTTCACTTTCTTGCACTCAGAACTATAACATCTTCAACTGCATCATAATGCGCATTACGACGTCATAACAACACAATGCAATCTTGCTGCTCAACATAACACACATTATGACAGGGTACAACACATGACAATACAACGCAGCCCTACACACATCACGACAGAGGACACCGCAACACAAGACACAGTACACAGGTTTTCCGGTTGCAGGTGGCCGAGGAGCGAGGCAGCAGGTGGTCCCCCCACATTGCCGGCCGCGTGGCGAGCCTCACTCACTACGCGGTGCCCAACCAAACCTGGGAGGAATTGGCTTTATGGGAGGGTGGGCGGTGGCGAGCACGAGCGGACGGCTGCCTTATAAGGCTGGAAGGTGCAGGAGGGGCGGCTCTCTGGTGGCTGGGGGATGGGCGGCGGCACAGGGGAAGTGCAAGAGGAAGAAGGAGGAGGAGGAGGAGGAGGATATCCTGGTGCAGGCAGGACAATCCGGTTACAGAGACCTTCAGCAGTCCTGACACACATGACTTTTCACCACAGAGGCAAACCCCTTCACAGCTCCCTCCTCTGTACCAAGAAACCCACCATGATTTACCTGCTATTTATTTCACTCGTTTTCCGATACGGCAAAACCCCTCCACGAACCGCACTGAGAAGCCTTCCCTTTCTTTAGCTCTTCAGGGCGAAGCGTCTCCTCCCTCCGTCTATAGATGTGGCCCACTCCCTTCACTCGCAGTGAACCACTAACATCTGTGACGGACCCGACCACCAGCGCCATCACATAAGACATCCTACAACCGGAGAGGCAAAGCCGAACTCCACATCTGAGGAGAGAACAACATTCCCAATCTACACGTGTGCCTCCAATAAATCTGGGCGGGCAAGGAGATCTCTGACCCCAGTGCCTTGACCTCAAGACCTCCTCCTCCTCCCCGTCGCCCCCACCACCACCACCACCACCCCTCACAGCCAGTGAGTTCTTCCCCCATCCTTCCCCCACCTGCTTCTTCTCCTCCTCTTCCCCATCCCCGGTACAGCAACCTCTGTGTAGGAAGCAAGACATGAAGGTCGTCGCAAGGACGCTGGAGGCGACCTCGAAGGGTCCTCCCCCGTACACCCACTTGGACGACCTTAAAATAACTCTCAAGTTAACCATCTGGTCGAACATCCACGTAATAAATGATCCGGGTTACATATGGCAGGTCGCAGCACCAGTGAACAGCGAAGCTCCACACCCCTGGAACAAGTGGCAAGCCCCTCCCTCAGCACATAACATCCAGGCACACAATTACGAAAAACTAATAATCAGACCAAAGCAAAACATTCCAGCTGGGAGATATGCGTCTCGGTGAACGATGGATGGCGCTTCGATGATGAGATGCAGATAAACGATCGGCACAAATATCACAGCCAGCCAGCCAGAGAGAGAGAGAGAGAGAGAGAGTATATCTAACCAGTACAGTAGAGTAAATTCAGCTGCCATAAGTATTGACGATATAAAACATGTACTCTGCTCGGTGAAGATGCTGAAAATGAGGGGTTGCAGAGAAGGAAGTAGAAAAACATAAAGGGAGAAGGAAGAAGGGAGGAGAGGAGGAGGAGGAGGAAGGTAAAGGAGGAGGAGAAGGAGGAGAGAGGTATAGAGGCCTATATCACTGTAAGTACAAGTAATTAATACATCAGCGTGGAACTTGGGGGACAGAGTTCAACGTTGGCTCATTAGGTATTCCTCACCATGTCAAGCTGGGAGGACGCGCACGCCTGACGTACATGACCCCTGCTCACAGGGAATGGCATCTCTGAACAGGTACACACACCAGTGGGAACCTGTATGTACATGCAATCCAATGTATGCTCATGCACAGTCGTCCAACAACGGCCATGCACTATACAACACATACAGGAGAGAGAGGCTTTCTAATTCCTTTCCTAACCTGTTCACCTATACCAATTCACCCACGCTCAAGTTACAGACGTTGCAAAATAAGACTCTACGATTCGTCACAAATGAAAAATAACCATATCAGAAAGTATGGCATAGACTTGAAGACAACCATGATACAAACCAAGGACAAATCCGACTTCTCGTCAACAGTATAAACATGGAACGCCATTAGTTCCCTCGGAGCCTCAGAGCACACAGGGAAGCTCCAGTCATCCATCGATGAACACAAACATCTCCCCAATCTGCCAGGTGCATATAAATAATGTACCAAAAACATGCTTTGCTCCTCTCCATAGGTCGGTACCAATCCAGCCCCTTGAGTTAAATTTCTGAAACTGGAAAGAGTATCGATAATTAATCTTAGTGAAATAGTGGTGACCCCTTTGCCGTATCTACATTGGCTGTGTCATCGTCCCATGTTCCAGGGTATACAAGAAATAAAATCTAGTGTCGTGTTCTTCCTCTCCTTTCTCCAGCTATAGAAATATTGACTGTTATTCCATGTACACCATTTTTCTAATATCGATTATGCGTCCTATAATAAAAAATATATGTAAATATTAATCCACTGAGCACAATGGTACGATCTCGAGTATGATGGCGTGATCTCTGAACTGAAACTTTAAAGGCCATCACAGCCAAGGGTCGTACTGTCATGTCTTGCTCAAGTCTGTCATACCTAATATATATATATTTCATTTTCTTACGTGATACATCACTGTCATTATCTCAGCTTAGCATGAAAGGGAATATGGTCACCTATCACGTTTAGGTACAATCAAAAGATGTCAAAGATAACATTCATCCCCTTGCCCTAGAAACGTAACCATGAATATAAAAGACGCCCTGAACCTAATGGCTTCAACAACCACTCAAACTAACTTTATCACAAGTTACCAAGATATCAAAACAGCGAGGGATACTCTACCCTAAAGTCCGCCAACTTTTTCAAATAAATAATAAATAATAATAATAATAATAATAATAATAATAATAATAATAATAATAATAACAACAACAACAACAACAACAATAATAATAATAATAATAATAATAATAATAATAATTATAATAAAGATAATAATAATAATACTCCTGGGATAGGGAAGAAAGAAGTCTACCTCTGTATTCCCTGAGTGTCATAAAAGGTCACCAAAGGAGGCAGGAGTGGGGGACTGGAAACCCCCCTTCTTATATTTCAATTCATAAATGAGGGAACAGTAGAAGCCAAACAGGGAGTACTCATCCTCTTTGAAGGCTCAAGCTGAGGTGTCTAGATGTGTGTGGGTGTTACCAAGATGAGAGGAGAGGAGAAACAGGCAGTGTGTTTGAGGAAAAAAACTTGGGTATTCTGGCTCTGAGTGAAAAAAAAAAGCTCACGAGTAAAGGGGAACAGGTTTGAAAAATGTCTCTGGAATAAAGTCAAGGCTTGGTGAGAGGTCAAGACCTAAGGAAGGAGTAACAACTACTCTGAAGCAGGAGTTGTGGGAGTTTGTGAATGAGTGTAAGAAGTAAATTCTAGACTCATGTGGGTAAAACTGAAAACAGATGGTGAGAGATGGATGATTACCGGTGTTTATGCACCTGGACATGAGGAGAAAAATCATGAGAGGCAAGTGTTTTGGAAGCAGCTGAGTGAGTCTGTCAGTAGTTTTGATATAAGAGACCAGGTATTTGTGATGAGTGATTCAAATGAGATGGTGAATAATGTGGTAGTTGGGGGTATACTTAGGGGGCATAGGGTATTCAGTATCATGAAAGGAAATGGTGAACAGCATGTGGAGTTATGTGCTGAAAAAGGACCGATGATTAGAAATACCTGGTTAAAAAGGGAGACATATGTACACAATTTGTAATTATTGGATTACATATCAATTGATGGGCGTGTAAATGAGAGACTTTTGGATGTAAATGTGCTGAGAGGGGCAGCTCATGGGATGTCTGATCACTATATTGTGGAGGCAAATATGAAGATTTCTACAGGTTTTTGGAAAAGAAGAAACAAAGTCGGTGAGAAGAGAGTGATGAGAGTAACTGAGCTTGGAAAAGAGACTTGTGTGGGGTAATACCTGGAGAGATTAAGTATAGATTGGTGAAAGGTGAGAGTAAATGAAGTAAGTGGAGCGAGTGAGGAATGGGAGGTATTTAGGGCAGCAGAGCTAGCATGTCCAAGAGATGCATAAGGCATGCAAAAGGTGGGAGGTGGGCAGATTAGAAAGGGCAGTGAATGATGGGATGAAGAAGTAAAGTTGCTAGTGAAAGGCATTTGGATGGTATTTACGGGGAAGGAGTGCAAATGATTGGAGGGTGTATAAGAAAAGGGTGCAGGAGGTTAAGAGGAAAGTGCAGGGGTTCAGAAAGAGGGTTAATGAGAGTTGGAGTGAGAAGTATCAGTAAGATGTTTTAGAAGGAGGTTAACAATGTGCAAAAAAAAAAAAAATAGAGAACAAATGGGAACATACGTTAATGGGGCAAAAGTGAGTGGTACAAGGTAGGGATGAGTAAGGAGATGGGGTGAGGATTTTGAAGGACTGTTGAATGTGTTTGATGATATGGTGGCAGATGTAGGTTGTTTGGCTTGGGTTGGTATGTAAAGTGAGAGAGTCATCAAGAGTGTTTAGTGAAGTCAGAAGAGGTGGTGAAAGCCTTATGTAAAATGAAATGTGGCAAGGTGGATGGTATTACAGCTGAATGTATTGAGAAAGAGGTGACTGTTATTGATTGGTTGGTAAGGATTTTCTGTGCAAATGATAATCCTAATTGCCAATGTCAAATGGCAGAAAAATTTAAGGAAAAATGTGAGGTGCCGGAGGATTAGCGGAATGAATGCACAGTGCCACTGTCTATAGGAAAGGAGGATAAGTTTACTGAGTGTACCTGATAAGTTGTATGGGAGGGTAGTGACTGAAAGGGAGAAAGCATGTACTGAGCATAATATTGGGGAGGTGCAGTGTGGTTTCAGAAGTGGTACAAGATGTGTGGATCAGAGATTTGCTTTAGGGAATGTGTGTGTGAAATACTTGGAGAAAACAAATGGATTTGTATGTCACATTCATGCATATGATATGGTCAACAGAGACGCCTTGTGGAAGGTCTTAAGAATATGTGGTGTGGGATACAAGCTACTAAAAGCAGTGAGATGTTTTTTATCAAGGGTGTAAGGCATGTGTATGAGTAAGAAGAGAGGAGAGTGAATGGTTCCAAGTGAAGGTTGGTCTGTGGCAAGGGTGTGTGATGTCACCATGGTTACTTAATTTGTTTATGGATGGGTTGGTGAGGGAAGTAAATGAGAAAGGCTTGGAGAGAGGGGCAAGTATGCAGCCTTTGGGGTATGAGATGGCCTGAGAAGTGAGTCAGATGTTGTTTGCTGATGTGGCAGATTCAAGTAAGAAACTACAGAAGTTGGTGGCAGAGTTTGGAAGAGTGTGCAAAAGAAGGAAGTTGAGAGTAAATGTGAATAAAAGCAAGGTTATTACGTTTAGCAGGGTCGAGGGACAGGTTAGTTGAGGGTATGAGTTTCAATGGAGAAAACTTGGAGGAAGTGAAGTGTTTTAGATACTTGGGAGTAGATATGCCAGCAAATGGAACCATGGAAGTGGAAGTGAGTCATAGGGTAGGTAAGGGGGTGAAGGTTGTGGTAGCACTGAAGAATGTGCGAAAAGAGAGAATGTTATGTGAGGGCAAAAATGGGTATGTTTGAAGGTATAGTAGTTCCAGCAATAATATTTGAATGTGAAGCACGGGCTATAGATAAGGCTGTGCAGAGGAGGGTAGATGTGTTGGAAATGAAATGTTTGAGGACAACATGTGGTGTGAGGTGGTTTGATTTAGTAAATCATGAAAGGTTAAGAGAGAGGTCTGGTAATAAAATGAATGTGCATGAGATAAATGAAGAGGGTGTGCTGAAATGTTTTGGACATATGGAGAGGATGAGTGAGGAAAGATTGACAAAGAGGATATATGTGTCAGACATGGAGGGAACAGAGAATACAGGGGTACCAAATTGGAGATGGAAGGATGGAGCAAAGATGATTTTGAGGTATCAGGGCCTGAATATACAGGAGGGTGAAAGGCGTGCAAAGGATAGAGTAAAGTGGAACGATGTGGTATACTCAGGCCAAAGTGCTGTCAATGGATTGAACCTGGGCACATGAAATATCTGGGGTAAACAATGGAAAAGTCTGTGGGGCCTGGCTGTGGATAGTAAGCAGTGGCTTTGGCGCATTACACACAACAGCTATGATATGAGCAGATGTGGCCTTTCTTCTTCTCACTAACACAGGGAAACGGTGATCAAATATGAAAAAAATATCAATTATAATACAAAAACAATTTATCACATCTATGGCAAATGACAGTTCTCTTCAAACAAAAACAATTTATCACATCTATGGCAAATGACAGTTCTCTTCAAACTTATTGCCACAGCTTCTTTCTAATCTTTTACATAAAGTCATAATTGCACTGAATTTAGTTTTCAGGGTAAATTTCAAATCCTGCAATGTTAGTATATCAAAGAGTTTGTGAGACTGTACACTTAACATCAGCCATCCTGACAGAAAGTATCCAAAAGTACAGAAGATCCTTTTAAGTGTTTATCTTAGTTATTCATACTAACAAAGGTACAGTGATTAAATATTCCTTTGGTATCGTCAGATGAAAGTGGTTGGTTTACATTCCTAAGGAAGAAAGGATTTGTATGGTTTTAACATACTGGTTAGAAATATCACTGCCATCAGATTCACCTGTTTGAGGTTCCACCATGAGTGAAAAGTCACCTGTGGCAAGACTGTATTAGTGAGAGTACACTCTCATCAAGAATTTCTTACTCCAGAAGAGTCTATAATTTCCCTACTACTGGAAGTAGTAAAACCTTGGGCTGTAGAAACCTCTGGAAATGAGGGCCCTCTCCTAGAAAGGGGCCTAGGGGCAATTAAGATTAATCAATAATAAGCTGCCAACAAATGATACTGTAATTATTGCAGGAATAATTTTTTACCTGTCTAACCTGGTCACTGCCAACAATGTTGTACTTCTGCTTGAAACCAACTTCAAAATGATAATCCTAATTGCCAATGTCAAATGGTAGGAAAATGTAAGGAGTAAATTCTAGGATCTTTAATTTTGGGAGGGATGATAAGTGATGATGTAATCACGTTAAGAATAAACCAACATATGTAAAGCAAAGTGGGCAATGTAGGACTGCTGGTTTATGTGCTTTGGTAAAAGTGTGGGGAGAAGGCACCATGTGTTAGGACACATACCCTATGACACCTGTGTAAGACCCTCCTTGACTGTCATGGGATACATCATCAGTTTGCAATATTCACATCAATTTACCAGGCAGGAAGAGAAATAGTAATACTGTGCTGGCATTTTAGTTCATTATAAATTTCTTCTTCATTTGTAAAAAACATGTTCTCAATATTAAAGTTCACATTGTCAAGATTTTACATGATCCATTAAATGAGTTTCCTCTTCATCCAATCCCAGTGTGTGTCACTGCAAAAGTGATTTAGTTTTTCATGAGAAAGTGGGCCTTAAATACTAATCTTAGAGCAGTGCCTAGATTCTTTAGCAATACTCACTCTACATATAGGATGTTGGTGGCATACAGTGCACTGATGATGTTGCCTCTCAAAAATCAGAGAAGGGTGGTCAAACAAGCTCATCCAGCAGGTTACTTTACATACAGTTAACTAATTTATAAACATTAAATTTCTTCTCGAAAATGCTCTCCCAAGCGCATTTCTAACTTGTGACTCTTTTGCTGATGTTGCTATCATGGCTGTGTGTATCAAACACAAGCAGCAACGTTTCTAACTTTCAATTTTCTTACCGTTCAATTCTGTACCAACCATGAATTGTTTTTTATCCATTTACTAAGTTACAGCCCATCAAATGTGACTTTTTATTTGTGGTACAACCAAACGCAGGCAGAGTCCAGTACTCCACAGCATTGTCATTAAGAGCTAAATAAGAATGGGTAGAAATACTATTTGGAAAAGTATCAAAAAGAACTGTATTAAGCTCATGAGCAATGGAGAAACTTTCTCCAAATGAGCTGACCTTTATAGGTCAGGACAAATCTTAAAGAGATAAGCCAGATTAAGTTCCAGATTAAAGCTTCTTAAAGGGAGGATAACTCACACAAAGTCTAATCTATATTTATGGGCCTTATGCCATTCAGTTCATCAGATACTAGGAAACCACTGCATTAAATACTATACATCTGAATGGACCCACACAGCAGAGGGTATGTAAAGCTACACCCAACTTGGTGCAACTTTCTTAGGGATCTGTCTGTAACATTCAGTTACATGTATGAAAATGTTCAGTTTCACAATATATAAATAAAAGTATTTAAAATAATGAACATTATCATAACTAATCACCAATATAATTTTTTACACTTTTTTGGTAGTTATGGTCTTTATCATGCTTGTAAAAAAAAGTTAATATGTACTTTCAGAGAAAAACTGTTTTGATTCAAGCTTGTTTGCCATTTCCCATGTTAGCAAGGTAGTGCTAGGAACAGAAAAAGGAAGACCACATTCAATCACATCCATTCTCTTGCTGTCATGTGCAGTGCACAACCAGCCCCCACAGACACAGCCAGTTTACATGCCCTAGTTCAGTCCACTGACAGTATGTTGACCCCTTTGTACCAAATTATTCCAATTCACCTTACCCAATGCAAACCTTTCACCCTCTTGTATGTTCAGGCCCCAATCACTCACATAATAAAATTTCATGACAGGCAAGATGCCTGACCCAAACACTAGCAACCGAACACCACCATCTGGTAACACTTGTTTACCAATGACGTCTTAGCTACATCTCTTATATATATATAAACTGAGTGTTCTATGTCTTCTATCTCATTCTCATATATCTCCCCTGATGATGTGATCATAACATGAAAGTGTACTTGGGAATTTATCATGTTTCATTTTCCTTGTGGTTATATGCATATACTAGATCACACGCAACACTGTGACCTCTTGCAATATATATATATATATATAAATAT
>JAYMFT010204008.1:0-11623 GCA_038088735.1 Panulirus argus | reverse complement strand
GGGAGAGAGAGAGAGAGAGAGAGAGAGAGAGAGAGAGAGAGAGAGAGAGAGAGCACCTCCCCCCCCACCCCCCACCCTGGGTTACGTAACATGAGCCATATATAAATATCTATGATCCCATCTCTCCCATATGGCCACAAACCCCTGTTACTCTTGCTGGCCTGTTACAGAGAGAGAGAGAGAGAGAGAGAGAGAGAGAGAGAGAGAGAGAGAGAGAGAGAGAGAGAGAGAGAGAGAGTAACGCGGGGAGGTCCCTCACCATTTAAAACCACCCGGTGAAACTACCCAGATCCTTTAAACATCACAACTGGCCGCTAACTGGTGATGTAATGACGACCTATTTCCGACCCTTAACTTAAAACACGGCTAACACCACCCACACCGCGGTTACGTCAAAGGGTTAAAAAGGGAGGGAGGTGGGGTTGGTGGCAAAGGGTTGATGGAGAGAGAGAGAGAGAGAGATAGAGAGAGAGTTCTGGCAGATCAGGGACCCCTTGATAATAATAATAATAATAATAATAATAATAATAATTGATAATAATGATAATAATAATGATAATAATAATAAAATAATAATAACAATAATAATAATAATAATAATAATAATAATCTCTGCCCCTCTGTGTGAATGAGGCAAGACAGACAATAATAACCCGCACCTCATCTGACAGTACAGTGTAGCTGCTGCCCAACTTTCCCCGCTGCTGAGCTGAGCTTTAACGTTGTGAGCCAAGTCGACGTTGAGAAAAGTCACTGTAAAAGGCCGTTTAAAAAAAAAAAAAAGGTCACCGTTAAAGCCACTGAGAACGGTCACTGCATAAAAGGCCGCCGGGAAAGGTCACCGCCAAAGCCACTGAGAAAGGTCACTGTCAGAGGTCACTGCCAAGTCCTCTTAAGAGGATTTTTTTACTCTGTTGTTTACAACTGACACTCGCGTGTTTGTGTTTGACGCTGCGTACGCTAAGTCACCCCCGAATGACGTCGCGGAGTAAGGTAAGCCATTCTAAATGGCGTCATGGCCTACGGTAAGGCCTCCCCACCCCCCAAAAATGACGTCATGGCGTGCGGTATGCCCTTCTAAGTGACGTCATGGGAGGGTTTACACAGTACAGCCCTCTCGAGTGACATCATGAATCGGGTTCGATGTCACGTCCTGCCCGGTTCGCCGCCCAACACAAACGAACCGGCTTCAAGGCTTCAGACTGTTTCCTCGAATCACATGGATAACTGCCACGCCTCGCTTGAAAAACCACCACATATCAAGTGAATAAGTAACACATAATACTATCCAACAACGTCTGCTCGTGCCCGGCACGCGCAAGCACTTAGCACGTTACGGACGACTCACGCGGGTGGCTCTGATCGAACCAGACTGACTCCTTCGGGTCGGTAGCGCCGTCGAGGTTTTGTCGGTCCTGCGCCAAGCGAGGCAAGCCTGGATGACCTCTCGTAGGATGACGGGTCAGAAGTCTGGGAACAGGATGGTTCTGGAGGAGGAGACTATAAAAGTCTGGAAAAGAGGATGATTCGGGAGATTTAAGACGCGAAAAGTCTGGAAACAGGATGGGTCTGGAAACTATGACAGGAAAAGCCTGGAAACAAGATGATTCTGGAGATGAAGATGTTAAAAAAATTATCTAGAAACATGACGGCATGTCTTTGAGGCCATGACTCATGAAGTCTGGAAACTGGATCATACCTTTTGGTGAGGATGACGACTGGAGTGATGTAAGCGACGAAAAAGCAGACGTCCAACCTATCGCTGGGAGTTTGAGGGACGCCATGGTCAGCAGCACAAGGGGTGGGGGGTGGGGGGGGTGCACAGTAGCAGCAGCGTCGGCCGGGCTATACCATCTTGACGGACAAGTGGCGAGACGTCAGAGGGAGGGAGGGAGGGGAGGGGAGAGCATCGTAACGCCCTTCGTGAGTTGTCGCACACAAGGCTACTATTACCCTGGGCGAGGCGAGAGAGAAAGAGGGGGGGGGGAGAGGGGAGCATCGTACGCCCTGGTGACTCACGTGAGGCACACACGGGAGGCAAGTCGAGAGCAGCAAGAAGTGGGTATCGTAAACCTTCGTGAGTCATCGTAAAGGAAGGAGGCTACCGAGCAGGTAGGCGGCTGCTGAAAATGCACGTGAATCATGGATGTATTCTTGCTATCGTGCAATTGCAGGTGTCTAAACCCCCAGTTGAGGACGGTGTTATAAGACCCCCTTGAGTGTGATGACGTTGCGGCACTCGACCCGCCATCATTACCTGAGGGGTCGTGCGGGGCGTCGTGCTCAGGGGATGGCAGTGCTCCTGTGCTTCAGGATTTCCCCCGACGACGACCGCTCAGACGACACGGAACTCGTTACTTTTTCCAGGGAACACTCAAGAAGTCACGCGTTATTTCACGCAGCCAAAGCTTTGCCTTCGAGGAACGTGACGTTTACCGCAAAGACTTCTCAGAGGAAGACACCATCTTGAGGATGTGCCATGAACACCTTGTTATCCTAGCCTAGCAGGGGCCTTAAGGCGGCTCCTCCTCCGCCTTTATGAACATCGAGAGGAAGTGTAAAGGCGTCAGTTCACCTTCCAGAGTGAACGAAAACCATTAAAATGGCGTTCGTTTGTGAAGTTAGGTACATTCAGCCAACGCCTCTGGTCGGAAGAGGAACTACTCATGCACGATACAAAACCTAAATGTTTTTAAGACTTAGTCTTCGACGTCACTGTCGACAGTCCTTCGTAATGGTTGGATAACTTCGACTTCAGCGAGAAAAAAAAAAAAAGAAGAAAACTGAATAAAACAAACTGATACACACGGCTCATAGAACACACTACCAGAGAGACGAGGACGGCCCATCAACCATCGCCGAAGGAAACAAGTCAGTAGAGAGAGGTAGCCTATCAACAGGCTCTCAGGACATCTCCCAAGCTGGCTGGCTGGCGATGGCTGCTGCTGCTGCTGCTGGTGACGAAGGCAAGAATAAGTTGCTCGCTTAAGATTCGGCGAGCGTCGCCAACTGTTTCGATTTCTGGATTAATTTAATTACCATTACAACACACACACACACACACACACACTCGGAGAGGAAGAAGGCAAGAACAAACGGGTTCTGAACATAGCTCTACAACCCCCTCTTATTCATATCACAAAGACTCGTATGTATATGACATTATGAATTTACGCACGTTCCACATATTCATACTCGATATTGCTTTCCTTCTTTCACATCCTTCAAACATCACCGACTAGATGTTGTTTATCTTTAAAACTAATCATTCTAAAACATTATCATTATCGTATGGAGACGGAAGGTTGGAGTAAAAATGAGAGTTTGAGGTGCCGTTTCCTAAACATTCAGGAGGGTGAGAGGCGTGCACGTGGCAATTTGGAGCGATGTGGTATACGGGGGGCGTGTGCCGTCAAAGGGCTTAACCAGGACTTCTGAAGCGGTGAGGAGAAACCGTGGAATTGGTCATTAGGATTAGGCTGTGGGTGATGGGATGTGTTTTCTGTGCAATAAGTTTGACTGTGAGCAAACCGGGCCATTGCTTTCGTGTTCCTGGCGCCACCTACCTCGATAAAGCTTTTAAAAGGTCACGTAACGTCCGAGGTCACAAGGTAACCCTGCGTGATGCTGTGTTACGCCAGGACATCCGCCGGTCAAGAGGTCAAATGAGGTGGTCTCTCTTCGTCGTAGAAAATTCGGATTGTGGGTCCTGACTCACCGGAGGCGGTGCCACGTGGTTCTCTAGACGACGCGAACAACGCAGTTCTCGCTCAGGTCACGGGTCATGAGGAGGAGGAGGAGGAGGAGCCGCCGCCGGCAGAGGTCAAGGCCATCGTGGGCAATCAAGTGCCAGGTTTTACCTTCTCGGGGTGATGATTGATTCCCGAGGCAAGGTAACAACTACGACGGGAGGGGAGGTGGTTGCAATTCGTGACGACCAAGTGGCAGACCTCTCTCTCTCAGATTGCCTGGAGAGAGAGAGAGAGAGAGAGAGAGAGAGAGAGAGAGGTGGAGCAGTGGGAGGAGGAGGAGGAGGAGGAGGAGGACAACGTTACGTACCTGTGAATCATGTTGGGGCCAGTGAGCAGAAGGCGGGCTACCGTTTGCGGGGGACGGGTTGCCGGTAGGTGCCAACGCTGTAGTATTGGCACTGTGCCTCTTGCCAGCGTGCCAGACCCCAGGGAGTACGCCACCTCCTCCTCCTCCTCCTCCTCCTCCTTACACACACACACACACGCCTCTACCAATACCCTGAACTGGACACACACGCACATGTTATGCCGACCCTCTTCAAAGGTCCGTGATAGACCAAATAGCATCTAGCGTCTGTTTACCTACGGTCCCTTGCCGTGTCTCATCGCGCGGGAATGAGAAAACTGAAATAAGAAAACAAAATATTCAAATTCTATGATCAAATCACGGTTCAAGGATAAGTGTCTGAGAAATGCCCAGGATTTCTAACTTGTGCTGAGTGAGGCAAAGGCTGGTGGCACACTCTCTAGATGCGTGAGATGGCAGAGTACTCCCGGGGGGAAGAAAATGGTCTCTGGGAGTTATTTTTACGAACGAGGGAGACAGACACCTACCCTCACCACTCGTGTACACATGTGAATGTAATTAGAGTAAGTACTGAGCCGGGGCAGCTCTACACTCACAATGAAAAAGACACCCCATAACAGAGGTAGGTCATGCAGTAGTAAGCTGTTCACCATGAGAACCGCATATCTCATGACCCTCTGATATTCAGTGAGAAAAAAAAGAAAAACATTAGTGCCTCTACCCTGGGTTCACAGACCAGCAGGAGGGAGCTGATGTATTTCTTATGGACGAAAACGTCTCAAGGTTAAGGTGGCTGGTGGGAAAAAAACGGGAAAACACACACGTGTGGGTATCGGCTGGGGGGTACCTGGACATCGTGAGGGTCCCCAGCTGGCCAATATTTCAACCACGTGGGGGTTTTGCCTCCCGAAGATGCGAGACAGAAGAGGAGTAAATAACACACGCATCTCTTGTTTCTTCTTCTTCTGCAGTCTCTCTCTCTCTCTCTCTCTCTCTCTCTCATTAAGTTTAACGGGCGACTGCTGCAAACTCCTACCTCGGCTGCTATGATCCGAGTCTAGCGACAGGATGCAAATAGAACGGGATTTTGGATCAATGAACAGAATGCGATTCAAGCCAAGGTCTTCCAAATCTTACTTACCATCTCGCATCACACGACAGAGACACAAATAAATGTAATGATAATCGTTGAATGAATTACCATTGGCTCAACCTACACTGAGGGAACGAACGAAAACCCGGATTATCGAATCTGTCGAACCCCGGCGTCAAGAAACCCCATGATGACAACTACCGGGACTCGCGTACGTACGTGGTGGGATCCGAAGACATGAGAGAGGGAAGGGTCAGACGACGGGTGGGGGATATGAAACAAAAGAGCTGAGGGCGAGAGGCGCGTGTTTACCTGAACCACGTGTCGGGGTTTGGGTCCTCCCGGGGGCTCGAAGCGGGGTACGCCGGTGCCAAGCAAGCAATCAGGAAGTTACTCTCTCTCTCCACTTATATTTATGCCCTGCGGTGGGAGAGAGAGAGGGAGAGAGAGAGAGAGAGAGAACCTCATTAGCCTATTCGTAGTATTGATGCTAGATACGAGAACTCCAAACGTAAACACTTTGCCACGTCTGAGAGATGAAAGACGGACCGATGACTTCCTTGGCTGTCGGCCGGAGGGACGACGTCCTGAGGGATTTGGGTGGACTGGTTTGTTGAGGGGTCCTTGCGAGGACGGTAGTCGAGGTGGGGATAATCACAAGAGGAGAAAGTACAGGAGGAGGGGTAACGGATTCTAGGGCTGAACCCCCAAGGCACTCCACTGTACATAAGTATCACGAAAGGACTAAATTAGATTTTGGGGTCCCGTTTGATGTCAAGTTCTGAGCGAGGGTACG
This sequence comes from Panulirus argus, assembly GCA_038088735.1. Taxonomy (NCBI): domain Eukaryota; kingdom Metazoa; phylum Arthropoda; class Malacostraca; order Decapoda; family Palinuridae; genus Panulirus; species Panulirus argus. The sequence goes on along the minus strand of JAYMFT010204008.1, from coordinate 5,675 downwards.
AACGTCAATGCGAGAAGACCACCTCGCGTGCCACTTCCTGAAGATTAATTTTTCTTTTACTCTTTCATTTAGAAAGATGTTTAAACACCTTACTCGCCCTCTTTGAGGAGGACGGTATACGACACATGAGCATGACATGACGACCCTCAGTTATGGTGGCTTGGCATCCTGACCCGACTCTTGAAGGGTCAGGTCAGATGTCACGTCATCGTCGTGCCCAAGGGTCGTATCGTCGAGTTGAGGAGGTCAGTACCTGTCGATTATCCCGTATAAGACGCGTTCAGTTACATCAAAGTCACATAAATGTCAATAATCTGTCAATAATATTCAATTACTTATCACTGCATGTACTGGGAGGAGGAGAGAGAGATAGTGAGAGAATGTGTTCCATAACAACCTTGTTCCTGAACTTCCGTTTACACTAACGACCAATCATGGGGGTGGAGCTTCACCTCCTTCATGAAACGAGTTTGTTAACCGGTCCTCCGACCTACCTCCTCCGGCAGGTGAGCGAGTGGTTCGGGAACATGAGGCGGCGCATCCGGGAGGCCACGCGAGGCATGGGCGTCTGCTGGGAGGAGCGGGTCCGCGTCTACAACTCCGTCATCACGGGCAAGTCGGAGCCGCTGCCCATCCTGCCGGGGGACGCCATCAACACCTGGGTGCCTCCCATCTCTCAAGGTCGGTAGCTCCTCCCTCACGAGGAAGCGCAGGAGACCGCGCCATAGGGCCAGACTTAACTCACTGGTTGAGTTAGGCTTTATGGGTAGGATTCATGAGATCGCTTCACCTCTCGGGTTCACGTCCTGGGTGTACTCACCTCAGTGGGCGCTTCATTTCTAGGAATGTCCGACCACAAACATGCACAACATAGAACATGGGTCGATCACTGTGCACATTGCTACATTCAATACGTCTGTATAGAAAACGATGACTTGTCAATATGAAAAGACATTTGCCTTTATTTCAATGGACTCGTCTTTTCACACAAATCTTGACACCAAGAGCCATCACTCTACTCAGCCATGTATATCTTTAAAGGTTTGGGAAAAGTTTCAGAACAGTCGTAGGTAGGAACACGAATAATGATTATATGACGATTGCAGAATCAGCAAATCCTATCAGTCAGACCGCAGTAAGACATTGCAGTAATCAAGTACTGTAGCTGTAGGTCAGTCTTCCAGACTCAGCAGGATGCTTCAAAAATCCTGGGTGTGAAAAGCCAGGAAAAACATTCATGACAGTGCGAATCGCTTGCAATACTCACAGAAAGTGCCCTAAACACACGAAACACATATCCAAATAAAAGTGCCAATACAGTTTTAAAACACACACACACACACACACACACACACCTGTGCCAACAATGGCACACCAAAGAACGGACTGTTATTGACAAGAGCCCGCGCCAGGCTTGGGCATGACGAGTCTTCAGACACAGTGGCGTCCATAACTGATGATATACATAATCCTAATCGATAATTTTCTTGTGTACTTGGATTTTAATCTCGGATTGGTCTTCCAGAGCCTCCTGTCTCGGAAAATCACGAGGAGGTGTCGGTGTCTCCAAAGTTCAAGACGACGCTCCTCCAGCGGTACCTCAACAACTCTCTGGAGGCTCCCATCCGCCCTTCCAGCGATGCCAAACCTCTTCACCCTTCCACCTCGGCTTCGCCGCTGGAAGACGAGCCCCACGAGCAATACAAGTCCTCGTCGTCGTCGGAGCCTTCTGCTGCCTTCTCCCAGTCCCTGCCTCTCTGTACCTCCAGCCCCAAGGAGAGCTTTCAGGCCCTCTGGAACGCTTCCTTCGAGCACGTGAAAGACGATCAGGCGCCGTGTGTAGCCACAAGGATCCTGGGCAGGTCGGAGCACAGAGTCAAGCTCCAGAACATCCGCGAACAAGGCGAGGAAGAAGGTCGGGCCATCAAGAAGTACGACCGCCAGCGCAGCCAGAATTACAGCTCGCTGAGCTTCAAGAGGCAGAGAACGTTGGAACCGAGCGAGGACTGGACACAACAGGCCTCTACCTCGCGAGGCTCCTCTGCTTCGTTCCTGCTGGGCCACCGCGAGGCTCCTGACGGGGAAAGCTTCAGGGAGCAGGAGAGCTCGACCAGCTATCTCCACCTCACGTCCTGGACCACCCACTCTACCCCTGGTGACGCCAGGTCCTCAGGTGAGACATATTCAGTGGAATCCTTTGCTTCTTCGTCCTGATTCCACACCTATATCACTAGTAAATTATATCACAAGTAACTGGTAAGGTGATTGGCCATGGGCAGTGCCGTCCAGTGTTTATATGCCTATAGTATGGCAATAATCCTTTTAATCCTTTGTTTCTTTTCAGTTCATAATATCCACCTTAAAACATTTTGTACATCCGAACCTTCCCTTCCTCATTCTCTTTAATGTCAAAAATCATTCCAGCAAACTAGTTTCCCAGCTCTTATTAAATCATGTATATCAGGATCATCAGACCAATACGATTAACCATAACGTGCAATACAATACTGTTGTGAATAACAGATCTTTATATACAGAAGACCCCATCATCAAGGTGCTCGCTGGAGCCTTCCTCCTTATACCACTGAACTGCCTCCAGGAGATGATGACCTGAGCGCTCCACATATCCTTCTTCCTTAGTCACATGTTATTGTATCAATACATATAATATCTCTAAGGCTCAGGTCAAAGGCTAGGCCATTACTGAATACCCCAGGGTTCCTGTAACTTGAACATCATTTTTCATTTTATATCGGAAGAGAGAAGCTTTTTATGTTTTCCATGTCCATTTACGATCCTGATGACTTACATAAATCTCTAACAATCCCGCCCACTTGTAATAATGCTGATTCCGTGATGAGTGCAGGGTTCTCACAAACGCTTGTGTTTGCAGATGAAGAAGGCGTGCTGGAACGGTGTGTGCGGCAGCCGGAGGAACTAGCGGCCGCGTACACGCTCATGCAGCTCCAGCACATGTGACAAGAGCCTAAAATCCACCCGCTGACCGTCGATCCAGAGGACGCAGGAGCTCTCAATACTCTGTTCCCGAGTTCCTCGGGAAGTCTCCATTCTTCGTGTCACTGAAGACACCATCCTGGGATCTCCCCTAATTCTCTTGCTTCTCGGGACCCGAGCAACTTTTTTTGCGTGGCATCAGCCTTTTTCAGCTGGAACTCACGAAACCTCTATGCCTCTTGAAACACAAACACTTGTAGTGTTCCATGAACATCCAAGAAGAGTTTGATGCCTCTGGAAACACAAGAAGTTTCCAAGTCCCTTGTAACTCTACATCGCCTACCGCCTCCTGGAACCCACGAAGCTTTTATGTCTGGAACCCATTAAGCTTCCACCGCCTCCTGGATCCCATGAAGCCTCCACCACATCCGGGAACTCATGACTTTCTACTACGTCCTGGAACCCAAGAAGTCCTTCCACCTACTGAACCTGAAGGTGCTGGAACCCTTCCAGAGGCCAAGATGACGTGACCGTCAGTGGTGACTGCCGTTCCCTCTTTGTGATATTTTTTGCTTCCCATGATATTTTTCATTACTATTACAACTTCTAAGGCGTAATTGACATGGATTTTCTAGTGGACAATTGGAAACGTGTGAATGGACATAAATGTAGTTCAGTTACAAACTCTGGGAGTTGTGGTGTTTGTTTTATGGTAACTCTGCTTGATGAGTGAAAGAAACTGGTTGATTAAAACTCGGAAACAACAGTTTTCCATAGTACAACTCCTCACTGTGTACAAATAGCAACACCTGATAAATATACAAGATGAGAAGCACCCGCAGAACTATTGGGAACACACACAAAGTAGTGCCGAGTTCTTGTAACATGTAATGTTGTTTAATCATTTTTGAAAGCTTTCTCTTTCGTTATTCGGTCTCACGTAAACAGTGCCGCCTGACCCAGTGCAGTGATATGATCTTAAGGAAAAAAAAAAAAGCTGTTGTATGTGCATGTGTCGGCTGTAAGACCAAGCGAGGCCCCTGCCAAAAAAAAAGAAAAAAGAAAAAAAAAAAAAACGGGAGGAGGCCCCTCTGCTGAAGTAAGCTCCCAAGACACCTACCGGCAGCTGTCTGTTGTACTCGACTCTTCCCCGGCTGGTCTGCAACATCCATCAGCCTCTCGGGGAGAGGGAGGGGAGGGGAGCATCACAGCAGGATATAACGTACGTTATGGCTTGAGTCGACCCCGCCCAGTACAGCAGCGGGACCAACAACAACACACACACACAGTGAACGTATCCACATGAACCACGTCGAGACTCAAACGGACGTAGCTGAGCTACATCCTGTTCTCATTTATTCTTTAGTTGTTATGGACACTTCAAAGCAGGTCTTTGAATGATCTTTGCGTACCAACCATCACTTGAATCACAGCGAGCAGTTTCAGCAAGATAATTAAGCTGGTTTACGTTCTAGTAAGCCAATTCTTTAAGGAAGTAGCACAACCTTATGTGAGTGAATTGCATCTAGTCTTTCAACCAGTCGTGTTTCGATGGAGAGTGTTATATCAAAGGGACGGGGACTTAAATGTACGTGGCCGAGGCTGGGTGCTGGACGGAAAGGTAACAACAGTGACTCGCGGAGCACCAGACGAACAGTGCAAACATATGTATAAGTTTCTGCAGGTGTTTCGTTTGGCGCCACAGGTATATGCGTGTGTGGGGCGGGTGTGTGTGTGGCAGATACTGAAACATGTAAAGCGGCCGGGGCGCATTTCGCAGCGCTCTGGCCGCTGCTGATGGTCTTCCTTAACGCTGTTGAGTCATTAACTGACGAGAGAAGCTCGGCTGGATGAGCGCCCCTGTAGGATAAACAGTGTGTCTTCCATTGCCCTGATATGACGCTTCAGCATCACTATCTCAAGTGAGGCAGTAGATCACAAAAACCGCTGGCATAAAGATTTCATGTCAACAAAAGCTCACCGTGGAATCCAACCCTGCTTCCCTCTCCCTGTGATGACTCACACAGCAAAGAGACGACTTGGCTGAGGATGTTTACATTGTACAAATGACCACAAGGTAGCAGAACTAAGTGTTCTTTTTCTTTTGCAATTTCGCTTCCATAAACCAAGGAACTGAGCGTTTGAACAGTGTGCCCGGCCCTGTACATAAAGTCCCTGCCAAACTTGCGGACAAGTTGGTTCTGTTGCTTAAGTCTTTTGTGGCAAAACACCTCTTCATCGAAGCACCTTTGTATATAGATTTCTACGCGTTATTTAAGCTGTTCCCTCTCCTCCCCTCTCCCTTCCCCAACCACCCCTGGTTCTGCATATGTCTTCATGTAGTTGACCCCTCTTGTCGAGACAAACGATTTGCTAGTCATCCAACGTTCTGAACACCTTTATCACACGGCGTCTAGTCAAAGCACAGCAGGTAGATACATATATTAACAGTCTAGTGTGAAGAACCCTCACCCTCCCATGAACAACCCTAGGTCGTACGAGGCGAGAGAGGATTGCGACGACCAGCCAACCCACTTCCACGATGTCCCCTCGGTGGTCTTGGAAACAGACATCTTGTGTCCCTCTTCCTTCCACGTTCTTGAAATATTTGGTACGTCATGAAATACATTATTATAGCTCTCTTACGTCACACACACACACACACACACACACACACACACACACACACACACACACACACACACACACACACACACACA
>JAYMFT010203997.1:0-11623 GCA_038088735.1 Panulirus argus | reverse complement strand
GGCCAAAATAAGTACACGCTATATCAATAACCAAGATAAGTAAACAGTATAGACACCATAAGTACACACCATAACAACAGTTGCTCTAAAAAATGCACACCATAATAAGGGCCAAAATAAGTACACGCTATATCAATAACCAAGATAAGTAAACAGTATAGACACCATAAGTACACACCATAACAAGTGCCATGATAAGTACACATCATAGAGTCAGTGATGGCAGTGATGGTGACTGTGGTAGTGAAGGTACAATGGCGCTGCAGGAGTATGTGATGGTTTTATAAATGATAGGAAATGTTTGACTCATCACTACTTCTTGTACGGTAACCAGTTCACGAGTCAGCCATAATGAGGGGAAACTTTCTACACTGTTCTCATTTCTCCTCTTACGTATTTTTGTGAGTCAAGGACTTGGGATCGAACGCCGGCCAGTAGAGTGTTCGTTCCTTGACTTTGCCACAAACGCTTCAGTCGACGCTGGCACAAAACGTGATTTCCTTAACCGAGAGAACTCGCCCTCACTCGCATCCATGGCATATGGTTTCGTGCACTAGTAGGCTGAGGAGACGAGGAGACATACCTTGTGCTCCCTTCTCTTTGTCCCTTTGCCGGCAACTTCATCCGAACTGTTTTCTTTCTCATCACTTCCCCAGTCCACTCGACGCACCGTCGATCCATTCACGTCACACTGTCTATTCATTATCAGTGTCATAGTTACGGACCGTCCATTATTGGGTCATTCAAACCACTGTCATTCTCATCACCGACATGGTAAACAAGGTGCATCATTGATGGATTCGAAGCCCCCGTCGTTCTCATCAGCGTCAGTGCGCGAGGTGGCGGTGCCAGCCTCAGTTCACTTCGATCAGTACCGTTCCTTATCACCATACTCCCTGTGCCGTGTCCCATGCCTTCCCTCACGCCTCTGTATTTCCCATCGGCGATGTGATTCACACAGCCCGTCGATCATTTTTTTATCAGTTCGCTATCCTTTATTCTGAAGACCTGTCTACACTTGGAGTCCCACCGATCCATCGAGGTCGCTGTCCCGTCATTATCAAGCTTACTGTTAACGGGGCATCTTAACGTCGCCAACACAAAGGTTATCCACGCCTAGGTGTACCGTGTTAGTAGGTTAGCGATAAATAAATACTGGGATTTGAATTACAGTATTATTTTGAGCAGGAGCCTGGTTTTGGAGGATGGGGTAAGGTGGACAGATAATGAGGGGGAGAAAAGGATGAGGGAGATAAGTTGGTAATAGAAGGAGAAGAATTCAAATAGGGATAGAGAAAAATGGATCCAATAACAGCCACTCACATAAGAAGATTTAAAGTTTATTAAGTTGTACAAATTTGGAAAGAAAGAAACAGTACTTCCCTTCCCCCTGGCATTAAACCCCCTTTCATGTCACCTCTCACATCACTCGCAATGTCTTCACTTTCAACACATTGCGAAAACCAGTGCACTGTCCACTGTCCACTCTCCAGTCTCCGGAATGAAAAGAACATTCATGACACAGAGTGTCTAAAATGACTGCTCTTACAACTCTGCCACTGGGAGGACTGGAGATTCTGCCATTGTGACCCGGCCAAAGGTAAAAGATTAAACGAGAATATGAGAACAGATAACTGGGCAACCAACTACTTTGCAAACAGAATTGTTCATTGTATTCATCACACTCGAGTTGTCAGAAACTACAGCCACAGACAGTGTGACTATCCCCGATTCTCTGTCTTCACTACTTGCCATATATACCCTGAGACCAGACTGTAACGGGATTATTCCCTGAAACCCCGACAAAAAAACGCAAGCAGCACTGGTAAAGGGATTCACATGAGGATGAATGTTCTGAGAGCTCTCTCACACGGGACTCTGAGGGTGTGCTTGAGTTTATTCTTATATCCAAATACTTGCAGTAGATAAAGAGGCTGTTGAGTACAATATTGAAGGACCACACAATCGTAACACTAGGCACACAGAGCTGCTGGATACCTGAATATCCTAAAAATAAGCAACTCACAAAATGCGTTTCCCCTGCGCCTCGTACCTCATGGTATTACATCCCAAAACTGCCAAGTTTGCGAACCTCTCCACTCCTCAAAGCTCCGTATCCCAGAATCCGTTAAAAAATTATCAATTCAGTAAAAAAGTGAACAGCTTTTCGCCTTTCCTGGTGAGTGTGTGTGTGAGAGAGAGAGAGAGAGGGGGGGGAGGGGGAGAGAGGAGAGAGAGAGAGAGAGAGGGAGTGTGTGAGAGAATGAGAAGGGTTGGCGAGGGAAGTGGCCACAACCCGTTATTGGAAGAAAAAATGTCCTCAACCCTTCCAGAAAAGAGAGGACAAGGCGGCCTCAGCTGATGACCCTCTCTCGCCACCACCCTCCCTCCCTCCCTCCGCCGTCCGAACCACGTTTCCTTAACCTTGATACGTTTCCCCATCACAGTCTCCAGCTCCAGCAGAAGGAGGTTATTATGCACGGCGACCCAGCAGTGTCGGTGAGGGATGGTGGTGTGATTCAGGGCGCAGACTGAAGGACGACTGTGGTGAATCGCTGCTCCAGTGGTGTGGCGTCTGTGTTCCTGTTTGTCTGTGTATACGTCTATAGTTGCCACCACTAGCGGGGAGTTTGTGTTGTGCTCTCTCTCTCTCTCTCTCTCTCTCTCTCTCTCTCTCTCTCTCTCTCTCTCTCTCTCTCTCCCGATAACACCCCAGAGCTCCACATCTTCCCCCCATTACCGAACCTGCGCCTCCAGCCAGCCCAGCCATGGACAAAAGAAGCCACCTGTTGTCCATTGAGGCTGTTACCAGAATACCAGGTACCCCGCTCCTGGTATCAGAGGGACCAATCTACCGTAACTGGAGTGGTTCCTCCTCTCTCTCTCTTGCTCTAATTCTCTCTCCCTTTCTCTCTATCTCTCTCCTGGTGACATACTTATCTGGAGCAGTTTCGATCTTGTCTCAAAAGGGAATTACACTCCTCGAGTGTCGTCTCTGGGCTGAAAATACAGTCCAGAATAAAGCTACTGACGGTGACTCCCCTGAACCAACGCCTACTTTCCACCCTTTTCCCGTGATGGAAGAAAAAGAAAAAAAAATCGTCCTCCCAGGCACGAACGAGTTCGTATATCGCTCTACCAAAGCCATGGGGTCGACCTTTGCCTGAGAACTCCGAGTTCAGTATTCTTTGGGTGAGTACAGTATTCTTTATCTTTCCACTAACTCATCTAAACCTGATATCACTTCATTTCCTGTTCCACCAAAGTTTCCTAAACTCCTGAGAGCACTTGGGTGTGCCTCAACAATATTCAACGAGCTTTTTGAATTGTAATTACGATTGAATTGGTCGCACAGATAATATCGTTTACCCTGAATGTATAAAAGGCATTGAATGGAGAATTCCAGAGTGACATTAAGGACCTGCAGAGCCTCTTTCCCAAAAGGGTTGAGAGAGAGAGAGAGAGAGAGAGAGAGAGAGAGAGAGAGAGAGAGAGAGAGAGAATATAAGCATTGAATGACGAATTTGGTGGATTTAATTTGCGCCTCAAAAATCTATTAAGCCCATTTATCACGATCGTTGACGTAAAGTCATATGGAGGTTATTTTCTTTGTATTTTCTACGTACCTTATAAGAGGGAAATGATTAGGACAGGAGACGGAGAGCGGGAAGAAGAAATAGCAAACAGAATCGACGCTGGAGCGAACAGCAATAACACAGGGAACAAATGTGGGGACGAGACGGGCATAAGAGCGAGTTCCCCCTCCAGAAGAGGCCGACATTTGCTCTTCAGTGGCCCAGGGAAAAGGGTTCACGCGATCATTAACATATAGAGAGGAAGAGAACATCATAAAAAAAAGAGGCTAAAATTCCGGATCTACACAAAGGCTGAAGAGGGAAGGAAGGTCGAACAAAAGCGAATCGTTGGGAAGGATTGAAGCCGCTGCCGTACTCCTGAGCGTAAACTTGGAGATGTTCCGAACCTCCTGAGAGAGACTCACATAACATATACAGCACCAAGAGGGGGGGAAGGGTCCACTTCCTTATATGAAAGAGATGGGAGACTCAGGGAGCGAAAGGCCTCGTAGAACCATACTGAGTGTCTCGATTTTCGCTCGTGAAATACAGCCTGAGTAATATTAACATAAGTAAAAGGTTGTGGATAATTAAATGCATAAAGTTATGATTTCTGACTATGTGGTTGCGAACGTAATTCATCAGAAACTGAAGCAGTAAGTGCTAAAAGAAAAATACCTAATTTCGTAAATTTTCAGTGATGTCTTTGCGGTATATAAGGAAGGGAATGTATTGTACCGTAAAATCCCCTCTCTCTTGTCACTGCCTCATTCTCCCTCCCTTGCCACTCTTTTGTCAGCGCTTCACCCTCTCTCTCGTGTCACTCTTTCACCCTCATCCCCTTGTTACTGCTTCACCCTCTCCTCCGTGCCACTGCCTCACCCTCATCCCGGTGTCACTGTCTCATTCTCTCCCGTTTCACTGCCACACATTCCTCCCCTGTGTCACTGCCTCGCCTCTATCTTCCTTCGTCACTTTTAAATAAACTTGTTACTCTGTATCTGTGTAATGAGTCATTTTGTTTTCGACGTACATTATCTTAGTGTGAAGAATAATGACTTAAACAAAGGCTTCCCCATCCCGCCTCCAGACACTGTCCCCGACGGACAGTAGTGAGGCCACCGTGGCGAAGTAGCAGCGTTTTTTTTTTTTTAGAAGACCCGGGTACGAGTCCATGTCCAGGAAAACTTGTGCGTACGTTAGTCAGTTGTTAGAGCAGCGCCGGATGATATTTTCGCACCTGAAGAAAATTCAGAACCAAGCCAAGTATACAGCTGTCATTCCCTACATCTGCAGTGTGATAAGGATGATGTCAAACACTTATGATCATAATACAAGAGTTAGTATTGACCAGTGTTTCTTACAGTTAAAACGAGTGCTCTGTATCTGTTTCAGTACGATGAATAACTGCAGAAATTAAAGATGATTGGTGTTGCTTATAACGAAGGGGGCGAAGAGTGTTAGATCGTGGACCAGCTTTGGTCACAGGAAGACCCGGAACCTAAGATAAACACTTGCAAAAAAAGATGAAGATCATTTGCTGCCATTACGACTAATTTGCAAACGTTGCAAATACCCGAGAATAAAGGAGAATAATACGCAGAGGCGGAAGAATGTTTATGAAATTCGCAAAATGATTTCAATATTGCAACGTACTTCCTGGAGGTTACAAATGATTTGTAAGTCTCGAGTAATTTATTGCTGTTGCAAATAACTTGCACTGACTGCAAATGATCGAAGAAGTTTGCAAATTATATACACTTGTAGCGAGTAATTTTACGCAGCTTTTCGATCAAATTGTAAACTTCAACCACCGGAGTTGCAGTCTTATTATGAGTTATATATTAGGCATTAATTCACATATATTAAAAGATAATTATACAGCGTCACTTCTCTATTTGCATGGCTAGTGTTGAATTTTCGTATCCTTCTGACTAATCTACATAACTCAAGTGCTTAATGAGCATAACTTGCTCCTTCATTTGCATATCGCCTTATGAATTAACTTGTGCCGTCGAAGCCTCAGTAACTCAGTGGCAATGGCCCGGGTTTTAACCGTGACCGTCAAAAGACACATTCTTAAGATAATTTACGCAGATGATTTCACTCAGACGAAAGAAACTAGGACTTATTGACGCCCTGCTTATCTGAATGCATCCGTTTCCGCTACGCAGCACAGAGGAAGGGATCCTTCTGGGCGGGAACTACCGTGGGATGAGCCTCCTGACAACGGCCATAGGATAAGTCTTGCTCCTACTAGAATTCCGGGGACTAATAAGGCCACCCAGACGTAATAACAGGCGAGAAAACCAATGTAAATGATATCAGATAAATTAAAGGGAAATTTTAGGCCAGACCATTTATCGATAAATATTTAGATACTGTAGAGCTTAGAATGTGGCGCATTATAGATTAGTCCCTTTCATTAGAGCATGTCTGCAAGGAAGTTGATATAAAGTAAACACCAGATGAATAGTCTTGAGCTACAGTATATCAGGTTTGCGGGAGGAATGCAGCCTGTCCTCACCACTACTTAGCCTTACTGTGGGAGAAAAAAAAAAAAAAAAAGAAGTGGCGTTCGCAACCAACCAGAGATGGGAGGGTCTTCAGCCTAGCACCACCAGAGCAACGATTCATCATGTGCCGATGGCGTTGATATGACGGTCCGGAGTCTGCAAGAAATGCGCTGCAGTGTCTTGCTCCCCTTCCAAGGAACATTTCATCTCTCGTAAAAATGAGGCTGGGTTCTGTCGAGAATTAACAGCAGCTAATAAACATTGTAACTTTATGGTTCCATTTTTAGGTTAGGTCATATGAACCTGTTGGCCTCATAGGAACACATCCTATGTCTAGCTGTCATGTGTAAATGTACTGACACCATAGCCTGTTATTATTGTTATTATTACTATGATGATAAAATAATCAAAACCTACCACCACTGGAGGGCGTTTGCAGCCATAATTTCACACTATTAAAGGCCTTTGTCACGTCAAAAGCTCATCATTGCCGTATATACCTGTGTATCAAAGCTTGTAAGAAAGCAGCGATACGGTAATGCCATGTGGACCCCTGTGTTACCGTGATAGATTTTGAGGTACCATTTGGCTCACGCAATGTGTGGGTATGGATAACTTTGTGTAGAATTATCTCGGTATCAAATAGCCTTCAGCACAAGGTAGGCCGTGGCACAAAGTGGACTTTCCTACAGAGAGAACTCGTACAAAGTAGACTTCCATTTCCATCCTTCGTCGGGTCATCGGCACGTTCCCCTGGCCAGTTAAACAGACCTTTAAACGACCCGTTAGTGTGGGAGCTGCAATACACCGCTGTCCACCTTCATAACATTTGCATACCAGACCGCGACGTGTGCAGGGTCTACTGACGGCCGAGACTCCTCCAGGCGAGTAAGGTACAACAACTAGGCTCCAGCTCTCTTCCGCCAGGGGAGAACGGAGATGTGACACGAGCCGTGTGGTGTTTGACGCACGTACGGAAGGATCATTCCACCGCTCGTCCAGTCATTCAACTTTATGGTAATCCACCAGTATCGTCCTTCTGTCATGCAGTCATCCAGTTGGATAGTCATCCATTTGTATTGCCATCCATAGCTTCAGCTGTATAGTTTTCCCGGTACCTAATCTTGCGCTCGTTAGAGTATCTATTCTTCCAGCTGTGTTCTCGTCCAAGCGTAAAGTCGTCCTCTTCTGCTGTCTTCCAGCTGCGTTGTTATATACACATCTTGGTGTACAGCCATCAAGTTGTGATTCAACCAGTCGTCCCGAGTGTTGAGTATCGCAGTTATCCAGTTGTGTGATCACTCATTTACACAGTCTTGCCGTCACACGACCAGTTTGGTCGTACAGTTATTCAGTTGCACAGTCGGAGCTACATACTTACTCGCCCAGTCACCAGGTCGTCGTGTCGTCCATCAGGGAACATACCTTCTACAGCCACGGGTTCGAACCCCAGTGTTTGCTTTCAAGCCCAAAATTCCGCGAATATAAATCAGTCGTCGGCTTAGTCGTTGTAAGTCTTTCATGGAAGGATTCATTTATCAAGTTCCTTAATTGTTTGGGACATGTACCACACCAAATTACAAGAATATTTCTTCACCTGACAATTTGTTTTCCAAATGTTTCGCTCGCTCTCTCGCCCGTCCGAGGTCACTCTCTTTGCAAATTCCCTTCTCTAAGATAGCAATCTGGTCTTCCCGCGGATTATGGTATATTAAATCTATTGTTTCCTTTTTTCTTTACCGTACTGAGAATACTTTATCATTATCGTGACGTAGATAAGGAAAAGATAAATCCATTTTGAGGAATCAATTCTCTCGGTGCTTAAAAAGACGGCCCCGTGTGGCGCTCCGCTACATCTCAGGCTGGCGAGGAGTTTTTACCTCCGCCTCAGTTCCAGTCATTAATCTCCCCCAGTGAAAAGGGACCCTGGAAAGTAATTTGATAAACATGGCAAAGAAAAATGAGAGAAATTGCGGCTGGGCTTCTCCTCGCTTGTCCGCGCCTTTTTCATTTGCATACTGTTGTGTCCCCCTCAGAACCTTAGAACCCGGGACTGGGAAAGAGATGGTCTGTCAGTCCGTAAATTCCATAGATTTACTTTTATAGATCTTCTTTTTCTCCTGCAGAGGAGTCGAGAGGAGTTCTGGGGCTCCAACGTTCTCTCTGGTTGCTGGATTGTGCTTTGGACAGAGCATAGGTAGAAGCAGGACTAGTATTGATGTGGTGGGCTGATTGATTCCACAGACAGGACAGATCTGTTTCTTCCACGGATCTGAGTACAGTTATATCTGCCCAGGAAAGTCACAGCTTGTCGGGTAATTCAATAGTAAAATGTGATTATCATAATGGACGTGGAGCAGTGAGAGGTTCATACGGATGATGAGGCGGGAGGGTGAGGGTTGAGGGTGGATGAGGAGCTGTGCAGTGAGCTGTGACACTCTCCGGGTGAGGCGCACACAGTAGGTGGCGCTCAAGAACTGTGGCGTACATGAAGTGAATGGTGGACGAGTTATGGCGTACATACAGCAGGTGACGTGCGGATAGCAGGTTACGAACACAATAGGCTGGCCTACATGACACGAAGCTTGCACAACTGGTCCCTGAGATCCTTACCTCCTCCCCCTCCCTCCACCTCACGCATGCACACACACACACACACACACACACACACACTAACGGTCATTAACCTATCAAAACTCAGACACTGTACTATGGTCCACTGTATATTCAGTTGAACGTTTTCTGCCCTTTAACTAATCGTCCAGACATTGTGCTGGCGTCTCTCTCACCAGCAGTGTGTCTCACTGCAGCAGTCCTCAATGTTTATGGAATCTTAGCACCGTGTCTCTAGGACCGTCACTCGCTTTTCGATCCACTCTGACTCTAACTGCTATCTGTAGCCGACCTGTGATACTAGAAATTCAAAAGCCTTGGGTAGAAATCAGCCGTTCTGATCTCATACGGGATGTGCTGATATATGTCGGTCAGTTTTTCTCCGACTAACATTGTATAGGTATTAATTATTCAGGTCAACCGTAGGGGGCGCTACTGCCACAGGGGCGATAACGAGTCACACAATGATAAACCAGAACGTTGATCTGTGGACGGTGCTTCCCATCTGGGTACCCAGCTGGGTAGCCAGTGAAGTTGGTCAGGTACCTCTGGTCTTGGTACAAAAACTATGATTACAAATGAGATGCTCATGAATTATCCCTTACGTGAATATGTCATTCGTTAACCATTAGATACACTGTGTACATCGAGACATTCTGACAAGAGATGGCGTTGTCGTGGATTCTCGAGAGTACGTACCCAACCCCCTGCCCTAGTTTGTGGAAATCGATTCCATAACGTCATTGCGAGCACCACACTTCTGTGTCGTGAATATGTCCAGTCAATAGAATTATGTCGTTACACTTGTTTTACGATGTGAAGCTCAACATGAAACCTTTTTAAGTATACACCTGGGTGCCTTCATGTACTGGTATGCCTATAGCGCTTGCTTGGTAATGTCACTACCAAGATAGGAAAGTATTGGTACAATGGATGGAGTAAAGACATTTTTCCTGAAAGGGATTATTAGATACTACTCTATTCATTTATATCTGTTATATTGGAAACTTTCCTGTTTCTTAGGAAAAATATATCACCGTTATTCAATATATGAATGACAGTAGAATACATGAAGAATTTGAAATTACACACACACACACACACACACACAATCCTCTGTCGTAGATTAGATGTTTATCTCCGTAGTTGGCACATTAATCTTTTCAGTCATCATAACCCTTTCTTCGCTGCAGCACAAGTGATGCAGATGTGTCTGATTTATTTATCATTGATGCATTCAACAGCATGTTGCCCATCCATCGTAATGTTGGAATTCGACTTGAAACCGAGTTTTGCAAATATCCTGGGCGAGTTCAGATGTCCAAATAAAAGACCGAATTAATTCTTACGAGATTTGTACCTAGGTTCAGATTCCTGTATCTCTATAGTCATCTGAACTTACTGTTAACTTTCTGCACGAAATGATTCATAACGCAGTTAAGTGGAGTGGAAGTCACCAATAATAGAACCCACAAGACATCTGTAGCAATAAAATGAGCGGTTTATGTTTATGTTTCTTGTATTGATTGGTATTTCATATTGTTTATCAAGTCCTACATGATAAAAAGGGAAGCAAACAGAGACGAAAATTTTTATTGTTTAACTTTCTTGCACAAAGCTGCATAAGTGTCCCCTGAAATTTAAGTATTTTCGATGAGAAACAAATACATACCATAGAAAACAAAATAAATTACAGCACTAACTTTGCTATTATGATCTAAGTATTGCAAATAATGCATGTATGGAACATTAGGTAATTAAACGAATAAAAAAGTATACAAATTCGTATGTTTCGTCTCGCCACAATATCTCTTTCATTTTATTATGGATGATAAGCATTTACGTTTTAAGGAAAGCAATATAGGTTACTGTGTAATGTAAGCATACATGATTCACACGCAGCAGGGGCCGATATTCATTTGCACAATGAACTCACTTTTGGTTGCATAATTCAAAATATAGACATACAATATTACTTAGATCAATACTACTTAGATCAACTAACATAACAGGATCAATTAGGTCCAGGTAGCCCACTCACAGATATCAATTTGAACTTGAAGAGAATTAGAGTTTATGAAGGGTGAAGTTAAGATGAATGTGATGCTGTGTCCTCCATAGTGAACATAATTGTAAATGCAATGCATTTGTTCACTAATGTTAACGCTTCTAGTTTTTCATATTTTCTTTCCTAGAATCAGCACCCTAACCCTAGCTTACGGAAGATTCGTTTAACCTGACCTGTAAGGGTCAAATGAATTGCACCTGTATTTCACTCATCAACTATTAAATTTCAAGCGTCCACTAATGTAGGATTCTTGCTACAGGACTGGAAATGTGTCAGCAATAGCGCTTCTTAAGAAAGTCCAGTGAGTTTAACAAGTTTTATATGCAATCTAATGGAATCACTAATGAAAGATGAAATCAGAAAGCATATGAAATCTAAGAATCTATAAAGTGGAAAACTGTTTGGAGCTAGTACTGGTAAAAATACGATTCTGTTGCAACTAAAAGTATTCGACAAATGAACCGAAATATTGGATGAAGGTAGATGTACATTCCTCAAATCAGGTTAATTCGTAAGTTAGAGAAATATCAAATGATAGAACACTACACTGAGTGGATACGATAATTTTGCTGAAAATGAATCGGGTGATAATGAATGGGGAGCAATCAGACTGAAAAGATCTGATACATCACACCAGGAATAAAGTTTCTTCCAAGAACTGTTCACTCCAAATGAGTTTACATTTCATTACTACTGGAAGTAGCACAGCTTTTAGCCGCAGAACCCTATAGAAAGTTGATGGGTAACACCAGGACTCTTTCCACGAAATTAGGCAGTGGTGTTTGTGCTTATTCCAACATAAACACACCTGTTGCACGCCTCAAGGACCTTGAATCCCCAAACTTTGATGT
>JAYMFT010203986.1:0-10000 GCA_038088735.1 Panulirus argus | reverse complement strand
TGATGTATATTATGAAAAGTATAGGTCAGAGGACAGGAGCCTTGAGGTACCCCCGCATGCTAGGCAGAACCAGTCAGAAGCCCCCCTCCTCTTTCCCCCCACTTAGTACCATTTGTTGCTTCCTATCAGTGAGTCAGTCTGCTCTCCTCCCCCCACAGGATCGATCCCTTGTGCTGTGGGCATTAATTTTACGAAGCCGCAGAGAAAACAGCTCTCCACCCAACACTTGCTGGTAAAGATGTTTCAACGAGGTGTCCAACACTTGCTCCCCACACCCGCCTCCCCGCCTCTCCCTGTATCATCTCATTTTTGCCATGATTGGGTCTAATCCAATCCTTAACGTGGGTGCCTTATCAGTCCGCTACACCATTTTAGGCACACCCGCCCGGTTGGCTGTCTGCCTGCCTGCCACTTACCTCCCCTCCTGGTGGTGGAGGAGGTGGTGGTTGTGATGGTGGAGATAGTGGTGAAGGCGGTGGTACTGGTGGGGGAAGAGATGATTGTGAAGTAGGTCCTAATGGTGGCAGTGTTGTTGTTGGTAGTGGAGATAGAAGTGATGGTGATGCTGGTAGAAGGGGTGATGATGATGGTGATGGTGATGCTGGTAGAAGGGGTGATGATGATGGTGATGGTGATGTTGGTCCTGATGGTGGAGGAAATTATGGTGCTGGTGGTGTTGACATTTGTGTTGTCATCGGTGGAGGTGGTGGTGTTGGTAATAATCACGGAGAGTCCACCACCGGTTGGGTCCACCATACTCTGTTACCATGGTCTGCAAGGGTCTACCATACTCTTCTATCATAGTCTGGTAGGTGTATCTTATGGTATTATCATAGACTGATGGGGTCTACCATGTGGTACTACCATAGTCTGGTCGGATCAAACATCATGTACTACCATGGTTCAGAAGAGTCTACCTTACGCTGTTACCATAGTCTGATAAGGTCTACCATGCTGTGCTACCTTGATCTAATAGGGCCTACCTTGTGGTATTACCATAGTCTGGTAGGGTCTATCATGCGGTATCACCTTAGTCTGGTAGGGTCTGTCTTGATGTACTATCACGGTCTAGTAGGGTCTACCTTGTGGTATTACCATAGGCAAGTAGGGTCTACTCTGACGTCCTGCCATGATTTGATTCCATTTCAAATTGAACGAATGAGGCTGGGAAAAAAGGAATCTCTCTCTCTCTCTCTCTCTCTCTCTGGTTGGTAGTAGGTGGCAGGAATCCACAACCAGGGAGGTATATTACAGGTACCAACCGCCTGGGTATCGGTGGTAACGCCCTCGCAGTGAACCAGCACTTGAGGTATCTATCAGGTGCTGCTTCTTTGCCTCACCCACATGCGGGCTGCTGGCTTTCAGTCCACAGGCACACAGTCTTCCTATTTCACACCTAACCACTTGACAACGCTTAACTCATACGACTCATTCGTAGCAACCCTAGATTTTCCTGCGGTAAGCGCTACGTGCTAGCCCTGCTTGGGGCCAAATCCCTTCGTAAAGACACGTAATTCAATAAGTAAGTACTCTTGTTTTCATTCTCTCTGCCTATTGATATTACTATATATACCTATTGAAAAAAAGCTATTTGTAAGAAAATGGAAACATACACTCCCAGTGCAACACACATAATGTTTTATTCTCTCACTGAACAACAAGACGACTGGTATTTGATGATAGTTTACAAAGAACCTGAGCATCCGCTGTATATGTGATGTTAGATGATAGCTGAGCGTGCTCTGTATATATGATGTCAGATAATAGCTTACTATGATAGCTGAGCGTCTACTGTATATCTGATGTCAGATGACAGTTTACCATGATAGCTGAACGTCTATTGTATATGTAATGTCAGATGACTGCTGAGCTCTGTATACTGCTTCTTGTTGTATTATGATTATATGCTGCAATTTTCTTTCTCTTAAATTTAAAATGCATTTCCGTGGAGGTAAATTTAGTAAGTAGGCAGTGTATACTTGATCGCTGAACATGTACTGTATATGTGATGTCTGACGACAGTTTACCATGACAGCTGTATATGTAATGTCAGATGACAGTTTACCATGACAGCTGAACGTGCTCTGTATATGTGATGTCAGATGACAGTTTGCCATGACAGCTGAACATGCTCTGTATATGTGATGTCAGATGACAGTTTGCCATGACAGCTGAACATGCTCTGTATATTTGATGTCACATTACAGTTTGCCATGACAGCTCAGCGTGTACTTTAAATGTTATGTCAGCCGACAGTATGGACTCTGGCAGCTGAGCTTGTGCTGTATTTGTAATGTCTGTCGACAGGATTATTTTGACCGCCAAATGTTTTTTTCTCCTTTCAGATTCTTCCTCAAGTTTTTCCTCAAGTGTAACCAGAACTGTCTGAAGAACGCTGGCAACCCTAGAGACATGCGTCGCTTCCAGGTGAGTCTCATGCGCAAGCGCAGACACACACACACACACACACGGATGTGTGTAACTACGGTGTAGCGGTGAGTCAGCTCGCGATGCATGGTCTTGAATCCAACCCAGGTGTTCATCTTCCCCTCGGAGTTAGAAGGTATGCAGGAACCTGGTCTAAGCTTGCGTGTGTGTGTGTGTGTGTGTGTGTGTGTTCAGACACACAGCTTATACCAGGAACAAGTGGCTATAAACAGAGCACACACACATGGAGGAAAAAATAAACGTATTAATCCTTCCCTTTATTTAGACTCCCTAGATATGTCCTGCCTGCCCATGCGCTAGTAATGACAGTAACAACTTACCGACCTGAATACTGTCTGATCAGCAATATAGTGCAGCCGATTTACGGATGCTAAGGCCATTGGTTGATTATCTGTTCAACAACAACTGTTCCCTTTATCTTACGATTTTGAACCAACATTCTTGCAGATACGCGCAGCTGCTCTGGAAAATTATCAGATCCATATGAAACAAAATGAAGGAAGATTTCCAAATTGATTATGGAAATTAAGAAGCAGTATATAACGGTGGAGCAAAATAATAATGTTTCATTGTACCCTATCATCACTTGTCTCGTTATGACTCACACTCAACTGCATAATATTGAGTCATATCTTAGCTACCTGTAGAATTACATCTTGAACGAAACGTCATCTAAATGGCTTAATGTCAACGTAATTCAAGAAATAACTGCAGCTTCTCCAATACAAATATATTAACTACAAAAAAGCAAGTTAAGCATAGTGTAAAAGATTACTTTCTCCTCTCAAAACTTGAGAGAAATTCCAAAAAAAATCCATTTGTCCATCTATGCACTTTAGAAATAGTTATCAGTTGCACCTACAGTCAGTTTTCCTTGTTTCACGACATGGCTGTTACGCAAGTAACACTCAGCCATATATAAAACTCTTGTAGTTCCTCGTGGTGATACAAGGAATTATTCAGAACGATTCTTGTTTTGTAAACCTTTTTCTTTTCATTTTAATGAGAAAAGTATGATATACATTCCCTGAGCACACAAACCTTGTGAGTTGGACAAGTTTCGCTTGTGTAATGATGTTCCAAAATCTTTATGAAAACTCAGTAAGAAGAGGAAAGTTCCAATGCAACTGTTAATTGGCTTTACATATTTGGACACCTATTTCTTAAGAGAAAGGTTCCGGTCAAAAGCGTTTTCAGTGAAATCAAGCCTGGAATTAGATATGGATAAATGATAAAGGAGCGAAGAGTAATAAAGAAGGAGGAAGACTTGCCATCTACAATGGGACAGGTCATAGTTGTCATGAGGGCGGAAGATAGGAGCTGAAGAAGGAGATCTCATGGTCATCTGGTGAAGGGAACATGCGGACTATCGCCATGTGATGGGCGCACGGTCATGGGACGGAGGGGACCCTTTAGCCATTAGTATGTGAAGAGACCTTTGTCTCTTTTGTTAGTTCTCAACGCATTAAGTACGACTCATGGGTTCGACGGTAAAGGTCATGGATCACGACAAACTACCCTTAGGTAGGATAGCCTGTCTTCTGACCTTAAGGGTGAGGTCAGAGGGTCATACCATCGTGCCCACGAGTTTAGAACTCCGTCCGATCTCGTCGTACCAGAGATAGAACGCAACATTATGACCTAATCTCGTTGCTGGAGACTGGTGGCTTGAGGCGCCTGTGCGCGCCGTTGCAATGCTGTTTCTTCGGGCGGTGGAATGCCGGCAGGGTGTGGGTGTGTCTGAGGCGGTGATGAGGTTGTTGGTGTTGGTGGTGGTGGTGTGGTGTAAGTTAGGGAGTGTGGAAGAAATGATGGTGATTGAGGGTGAGGCTGTTACAGTGGTGGTGTGGCAGTGGAAGTGCGGTTAGGACGTAGGTAGTGGGTTGGTGGTGGTAATATGGTGGCGAAGGAAGTGTTTAGGGTTGTGGTTTGGAGCGTGAGTTGGGGTGAGGTGGAGTTGCCAGTGGTGTGGGTGGTTGGTAATGGTGTGGGCAGTGTTGGGAATGTGATAGGGTGGTAGTTGTCGTGTGGTGGTAGTGGTGTGTGTGAGGTGGGGGTTTGGTTTTGGTGTGGAGGTAATTGCGGGTATGTATGAAGTGGGTGGTTGGGTGGTGGTAGTGACGTGGATGGAAGGGTGTTAGTGGTGTGGGTTTGGATGGAGTGGTGATGGTAGTGTAGATGGTGTGGTGGTAGTGGTATGGATAGGATTGTGGTACTAGTGGTAGGGTAATAGTAATGGTAAGGGCGTGACGGTGGGTCTTGATAAGGTAATGAGTGGGAGTGTGGAGCCGGCCTCCCCAGGGGATGGCCCAGCTAGTGTCTGCGGAGGCACTGAACCCCACTTGTTGTGCCGTGCTTGGCCCGTCTTCATACCAGGCACATGCTCTGTCCGCCCCTCATTCTCCGGGAGATGCTCCCACCGGCCCTCTCACAGGGGCAGAACCTCATATCTCTCCGCTCTCCATACTGGAAAGAGTCTTCCCTCGAAGTCTCGTGTATGGGCGATGTTCTTTAACTCCTCTTGGAGAGGTGGCATCTCCGTCCCTTATCTTCTTTGTATTAGAAAGGTGTCCTGTTGGTTAATGCCACTATGGTGACGTCCAGCTAACATCTCATGCTGCGAGGTGCTCTGTATGTTACTCATATTGGGAGATGACCCGACGGGTCTCGATCGCTTTTCGTATCATGGAGGTTTTTCTGCTGGCCCAAGCTGTATACTTGTCCAGTTCGTGCAATGTATTGTGCACCTGTTGTATACTTTCTGTATTAGAGGAGGGAGACCAATCGACTTCTCATATAATTATGGGGTCCTTGTTCGCTCATTACCTTGTGTGGGTACTCTGTATACCTCTCATATTAATGACCTGCACTGCCAAATGTCCATGTAGATGCACAGTTGTGGCACTAGGGAGGTGCTTTATTGATCCCTCATGCTGGAAAGTGTACCACAGACTCCTCATACTGGGGAGGTGTTATTTCGACTCACCTTCGAGGAAGGTGCTACGCCTAATCCACACAGGAAATGCCTCAGCTCCTTACTGGAGAGATGTGCTCTCTCTGTCCTTTCTTTCATCTTAATCGTATATTGACCTTCGATTCGTTGCAGTATGAAGGTGCCTCAACTTTTCATCTTCCAAGGGAGGTGAACATTTTGACATTCCTACTGGTAAGATACTCCGTTCCCCCCCTTCATACTGGGAAGGTATCTGGTAGATGCATACCTTCAACATTCATTCGAAAGATCCCCTGTCGTTCACACTGAACGTAGTCTCATACTGAAAATGATTCATTTCCCGTCTACCGTATACTCTTCCTGGGGAGATGACATTACCTTCCAAGTTCTCATCCTACAGGCGAGGAGCATAATGGGAAGGCTGTTGCATCCTGCTTCATACTGAGGAGGCAGTCCCTCTGCTACACATGTACACAAAAGGCCGCTATGTCCCATCATACTGGGGAGGCGATCCGTCTCTCGCCACACTCATACTTAATATTTTACCTAACAGGGGCTGAATCTTGTTAACTTACGTTTGAAAGGGACCAGTGTATTCCTCTGCACTCACACTGGGTGACTCCTATATCCTACAACTCTAGTGGGAAGATGTGACTATATGCTTGACAATCTTCCTAATAGCCCGCCATGTACTGGGGGAGATGATGAATCTTTTTTACCCTTGACTCGCACTGGGGAGATGATATTGGCCCTTTTCCTTCACACTGCCCCTGGGGGAATCTATATCCTGCCGTACTGGGAAGATAGATGTTGCGTCTTGTTTCCCCGGTGGTCGTACTGTATAGACAGGGAAGCCGAGTGTGGTTTGACGGTCTCAAAGGTGAGTACCTTCTCTCACTGTGGTAATTATTATCCACAGGAAGATAATAATCCTATTCTTACTCATGGCTTTTAGTAAATGGGCAATGGATTAACAAGAACATTATGGGGGTTCATTATCATCCTGCGTTCCCCATTCACAAAATGGGTGGTACGCTAAGTTGATCCGGGAGCTGTGGAATTAATCTTGGCTGGGATTATCTGACTTACGATAAAGAGGCGCTTGAGACGACCTACGAGCCAGCCTCCTGCTCCCTTGTCAACAGGCATTCCTGTTCCCTCCCACTTCCCCAAGGCGCCCCTCTCCTCTCCCACCAGTAGCCGAAGCAGCAACGGAGGCTTCAGGAGGTCTGGACGTGACCTTGGCGGTGCCTGGGGGCGCTCATTACTGCCGCGTGGTGGGCGGAAGTGCGGGCGTGAGGCTGACCAGGCCCCGGGAGACAAGGGCGCCTCTCAACGCCCACAAGGAACGTCGTCTTGTGCCTCACGCCGCCTGACGGGGCCCGGTTCACTCGGCTGCTGGAGAAACTGGGGTATGTGTATGCTTCTGGGGTGGCTAGGGGAGCTGGGGAAGGAAGAGTCACCACTGGGGAGGTATGGTTACTTCTAAGGAGACTAGGGGAACTGGGGAGGGAGGGCGTATTATTGGGAGATACGGTTGCCTCTGGGGAGGCTAGGGGAGCTGGGGAGGGAGGGGGTATTATAGGTGAGGTATAGTTGCTTCTGGGGAAGTTACGGGGCCTAAAGAGGGAGGCACTCCATTGGGAGGGTAGATTGCTTATGAGGAGCTGGGGAGGGAAGGGGTACCACTGTGGAAGTGACTTGTCTCTTGGGAGGGAAGGGACAAACTGGGGAAGATTAGATGCTTCTGTGGAGGTTCTGAGGGCTGGAGAGGGGGGGGGGAACACCACTCTGGAGGTATGGTTGCTTACTTCTGAGGAGGATAGGGGAGCTGGTAGAGGTAGGAGGCACCGATGGAAAGGCGGGTTGCGTCTGGGAAGACTGAGGAAGCTGGGGTGAGGGGCAAACTCGGGAGGGAATGTCACAATAGATAGGGAGGGTCACCAGCGAGAGGATTTGTTACCACTGGGAATACTCCTCAGAGGGCAAGTATATACACTAGATACACTCCCCACAATACATCATTTGTAGCCGACCTACACAGACACCCACTGAACCTTCTCTCTTTCACACTGTGCTTAAACCCTCCTCTCTCTCTCTCTCTCTCTCTCTCTCTCTCTCTCTCTCTCTCCACTTCCTCTCCCATCTCAACACCCTTTCCACACACCGTCCGGATTCTTCCTGTCTTACCCATACCCCGTGTATCGTTCCTGGCCCTTTTCCTGGTCCCCTGTATCATTTCCAACCCTCCCCCAGCCCTCCTACAGCCTCATTTATAATTCCCATCCCTTCACCCGGCCCCATGAATTATCCTCAGCCTTTATCTCCGGCCCCTTATAACATTATCAACCCTCTCTCCCGCCCCATGTATCACTCTCAGATCTACCCTAGCCTCATGTATCATCTCTACCCCTATCCTGGCTCCACAGTTCATGGCCAGGCCTCTCGGCTCCATGAATCATCCCAGTCCTATCTTCGCCCCACGTATCATTCCCAGCCCACTGCTGCCCCCTGCATCATCTCCAGCCCTCCCCCAGCCTCATGTATAATCCCTAGCAATTCATCCGACTCCATGTATCATCCCTAGCTTTTCTCCTTGGCCCCATGTATCGTTGCCAGTCCTCTCCCCGAGTCATGTATCTCTTCAGTCCTTCCTTAGACCCATGTATCATCTCTAGCTCTCTCCCGGTCTATTTGTCATTATTGCCCTTTCCCCGCCCCATGTATCACCCCCAGCCCTTCCCCTGCCCAATGTATCATTTTCAGCCCTATTTCCGGCACTCTGTATCATCGCCCATCCCTCTACCGGCCCCATGCGTCTACGCCAGCCTTCCCCACGGCCGTATGTATCATCACGATCCCTTTCCCGGCCCTATGTATCATCCCCAGCCCTACTCCCTGCCCGGCCAGTGAGAAGGCCGTCGTCCAGCCATCTTCAGCGCCACCCCGTGTTTATATCCTCGTCAGGAGGCCTCGCCAGGCCCTTGCATTTTTCATCCAGGTGCCGTAGGTGGCTCCACCAGCTGGCCTCTCACCTGTTCAATCTTGGCCCACCTCGGACCACCCTTCAGGCGTCCCAGGGGGCCACCTGGGGCCACCTGGTAACGCCCACAGCCACCTCGTTACGTGTGCGACCAGGGAGCACTCGAGCGTCGTATACGGACGCGCGGGGGACGCTTTTCGCCTGTGTGACGCCCGCCCGGGCTCTCCTTGACCTGGGATTTATAGAGCGATTTGCTGGGCTGCTTTTGTTTTGTGGGGGTAGTTTCTGGCCGGGAGTGGCGGAGGGTGGGAACAGGGACCTTTGGGATCTGAATATTTGTCAAGAGGGACTTCGAAAGGATTATTTTTTCTTATAGGTATTTAAGATTGTATTGGATTCGTCGTTACTTCTGTATTTCCTTCGTACGTTTCCCAGATTATGTTTTTATGGTATTATTTCCTTGCTTGCTAATATCAATTTTGATATTATTATTGCTATTGTTAATAACATTATCATAATCATTGATATTATTATTATTACTATTATTATTATTATTATTTTTATTATTATTATCATTATTATCATTACTATTATCATTATCATCATCATAATCATTGTTGTTGTTATTATTATCATTATTATTATTATTATTATTATTATTATTATTATTATTATTTTTATTATTATTATTGTTATTATTATCATTATTATTATCATTATTATTATAATTATTATTATTATTATTATTATCATTCCTCCTTTTCTTCTCTTTCTTCTTCTTATTACTATTATCATTACTAATATCATTATCATTACAATTATTATAATCATTATCATTATTATTATTAGTAGTAGTTATAGTAGCAGTGGTGGTAGTAGAAGTAGTAGCAGTATATTTTCAGTTGTTATTATCACAACTGATATCATTTTTATGATCATTATTACTGCTATAGTAACTGTTATCATTGTCATTAGAAATAT
Source organism: Panulirus argus (assembly GCA_038088735.1). Lineage (NCBI taxonomy): Eukaryota > Metazoa > Arthropoda > Malacostraca > Decapoda > Palinuridae > Panulirus > Panulirus argus. Next base: position 635 of record JAYMFT010203986.1, on the reverse strand, counting down.
TATCAGTATCAACAAGATTCTTCTTCTTCTTCTTCTTCTTCTTCCTCTTCTTCTTCCTTCCCCTTCCTCCTCCTGCTCCTTCTCCTCTTCTTTTTCTTCTCCTTGCCGGCTCCTCATTTTACCACGAACGCTTCTTGTCACTTAAGAAAAGATATTTCTCCCCAGGACGCACCTCATGTATCCAATCATGTGTCGTAAAATTTCATCCCCCTAGAGAAGCTTCGTCCTTATCTTGCACACGCCTTAGAATCCTCGGGGATGGAGAGAGAGAGGAGAGGAAGAAGGGGCGGCAGGGGGCGAGGAATGACATTAGATTACCTTCTCTTTGCCAAATGACGAGCAAGCGTCGGGTCCTCCTAGGAGGAAGATGGCTCACGAACCGTGGCAGGGAATCACCTACAACGGGTTCAGAGTCCGAAAGAATGTTGGGAATACCTTGCAGCAGCCGAGACGACATGGTGGTTGATCTCTAGCGTTGCATGAACAGCGGAAAAAGGAAAAAAAATATTAGCCCATGTTATCTGCTGGAGGGAGAGAAAAAGAGAGAGAGAGAGAGAGAGAGAGAGAGAGAGAGGAGAGAGAGAGAGAGAAAGAGAGAGAGAGAGAGAGAGAGAGAGAGAGAGAGAGAGAGAGAG